>PJEM01005451.1:0-129921 GCA_004023845.1 Helogale parvula
TTGATGTGACTTTTGTTATTTTATTTCCCTACTTGTAGTGATGTTTTGGACTCTCCACCATGTGTGCTTTAGTTTGTTCCTTGAAGTAGCCTCTATGAGGCCGTCTTCCTAGTAGATTCTGTCTCTTTTCCTCCCAGACTCTTGGGGTTCAGAGTCCTTTGGCTTCAGCCCTTCTTTGTTTGAGAGATCAGGGCAGGAAGTATGGAGCCTCGTATTTCTCCACCAGCTTCTTCCCAAGCCAGCACCTTGTTTTCAACTTTGTCTCCTTTAACTTCCAGCTTTACTTTATTCTTCACTGCAGTTTTTTTCTGCCAATACTGTCCTTTGTGCTTTCTCCCAAAAGCCGGTCTCTGCACGCCTCCAGGGCTGGCCTCCTGTGTGGGGTGCACCAAGGAAGAGGTCACTGCCCAGTAGATTTTAAATTACAAATACTGTCATGAGTTATATCAGTGCAAGCTTTTTTTTTATTCCCCCCTAAACAAAATGTGATTCTGACTTTGGAAATGTTTGAGACTTGCACATTGAAATGACTCCTTCACACTTAGCCTCATGTCTATCAAACAAGTTGATCTAGTCATTTCAGGATTCTTCACTTTAATTTCAAACTGGATATGGAGTCTCTAATAGCAAGGATTTTAGAAACTTTAAAGAAATATTTTAGGAAAGATAAGAAGCAGCATAAGTAAAATTTAAGTAACATCATAAATGTTATGTATGTATAGTGTCTTTATATTTTTATATAGATTAGGACAATGACTATCTATGATTATTCATACTTAATTCTTTGATTACTTGAATAAATATTTACGAAATAGTTAATAAGATACTGTACAAAGTTGCCTAAGACATGTTTTTGAAACTAATAAAAAGTATGAAACATCAAGTTTGATTTTACAAATATCTGGAAATATTAAAATGCTTCTATTTTAGAATGTCATGTTAATTGAACATAATTATGAAACTTTTAAAAGTATTTCAATAAAATGTATTTTTGCGTTTGCTTAAGTAGGAGAGAAATTCATGTGAAATCTAAATACTTTTATGTAAGCTTAATATTAGTGAATGAACAAATTAGGATGTGAATAAAAAATAAATACATATAGCAATTTTTTCATTATTTATTTTGAAGTAATGTACTAATCCATTGCAGTCACTCATGTTAGAAAGAAAGGATAATATTATTGATTTTAATTCCACAATGTACATGAATCTCCACCCATTTCAGTAGGTAAGGCAAAATGACTCACTAAAACCTATCAAATTAACACTTTATTTTACAAAAGAAATAACTTTAAAAAAAAAATATTTGTGGGATGCCTGAGTGGCTCAGTCGGGTAAGCGTCCAGCTTCGGCTCAGGTCATGATCTCACGGTTCGTGGGTTCAAGCCCCTGTCGGGCTCTGTGCTGACAGCTAGCTCAGAGCCTGGTTCCTGCTTTGGATTCTGTGTCTCCCTCTCTCTCTGACCCTCCCCTACTTGCGCTGTCTCTTTCTGTCGTTCAAAAATAAATAAAATCATTAAAAAAATTTGTGCTCATAATATATCATAGTTTTCACTGCATTTGTACATACCTCAAAAACATTCTAAAAGGAAGGCTTTATACCTCACTTTCTGTTAGTATAATGACTCTTTGAAATGACTAAAGCAGGTAATAAGAGAACCAAGTAGAAACAGAGTGATTAAGTAACTTGTCCAAGGTCATCCAGATAATTAATGGTAGAGACTAGAAGAAAAACAAAAATCTTTAGACTCAAGTAACATACATGTAATTGGCTAGAAGACAGTTAACCAGGAAAAACACAATGAGAAAGCAGGCAGAAGGCTTTTAATCTCAGTTTATGCAGCTGTGGCCTTAGATAGTGAATCTCAGGGATATCAAAAGCAGACTGCAAGATCATATTTACCCGCTTAAAACAGGTTAATTTTCTACCTCTTTCATTGACATAGTAGTAGACCTTCTAAGGAGATGCAATCTTTTTATTTAAGGAATTTTGTAGAAAGCATTAGCAGAGAACACACATTCAAACAGAACACTTATGCTCACCTACAATATTTAATAGGATGTGAAATAAGACAGTGAACAACCATAAAGAGAAATACAGTCTCTGAGATAGATATATTAATATTAAGAATGTCTTTATGTTAAAACACTGCATTTGGACAAATTTCAAGACTGTTCCACAGTACAAAGTGTGTACAAGGCCAGGGTAAGAAGTCTGCGGGGTCAAGACATGTGAGCGTATGGAGATTGCAGCCCTCTTGGAGACCATGTGCTTAGTACCTAGAATATCAAAATGTCTACCCATTTGACTCTGAGTCTGTTTTCAGGGCTTGTGCAAGTCTGTTTCCCAGTTCAGTCCTCCAGGCTGCAGACCTCCAAGGTCCAAAGGATAACCTGAAGAGGTCTTTTACTGGAGAAAAAGGATTGGTTAGAGTGTGAAGTCCTCATGAAAAATTAAAAAAAAATTTTAACGTTTATTTATTTTCAAAAGAGACAGACCACGAGCAGGAGAAGGGCAGAGGTGGGGGTAGGGAAGGGGGACACAGAATCTGAAGCAGGCTCCAGGCTCTAAGCTGTCAACACAGAGCTTGACACTGGATTTAATCCCACGAGTGGTGAGATCATGACCTGAGCTGAAGTCAAATGCATAATTGACTGAGCCATACAAGTGCCCTCCATGAGAATTCTTGAAGTCTTTCATCATGTAGGATGAAACCAAATGTGGAATATCATTTCTTTAAGTTGTCAAGTTCCAGCATAGAACTCCAAAAAAACACTAGAATTTCAATCTTTAATCTTGTCTTCCAGGTCATTATAAAGGTATATTTCCAAGACAGAAGTCTGGGTATATTGCATTTAATAGTTCTGTACCTTGATTTACAACATTAGATATTTACACATGGGAGGGATGGACAGTTCTCCCTTTGTACTCTTGACCCAGTCTATGTAAATACCAGGGGTGGATATTTATATTTATTGTACATCAGACTTCTTTTATTGTGCATCTAGTTATAGATTAACATCAATTGGCCTATTTTAATATCTCGATGTCTAATACCACCATTTGATTTCATTTTAATATCAGCAAATCCCAGTACCACTTATGATTATTTCCCACTTGGCCTTTGGCACCTGCTGAGGATGTGATTGCCCCATGTTTATCTCATCTTTCTTGTGCTCCAAACTTACACCTTACTGGCTAAGTACATTCCACTGAAATTAATAAACATAAAATCTGATAAGAGCATTTCATAACTAAAATAGCATTATGATTCCCCCCCCAAACACCCCAGTAAAGGGCTATATTCAAACTCCTTAATCTGGAACAAAAAGGCATCCTTGAAACTTTCATATCTACCTACTCTCCATGGATTTTCGTCTTCCATGCCTTTAAAGGTATTTCTCCTTTTACCTGGAGCCTCTTTTCTCTTTTCTTAGACTGACTAACTCTTATTTATCCTTCTGAAAGTTTTCTCTAGTCCCCCAGATAAGTTAAGTGGCTGTTCCTTGTGCTTCTACCTGTGAATATTTATATTGGGATTCACTGCTATTATTGTTTTTCTTTTTGTCTGTCAATTCTAAAGGCTAAGCAATTGGAGATTAGTAGTTGTGTTATTATTTTATTCCTGAAGTATCTGCAAACATTTCTTCAGTTCTTCTCCAATCTATATACTGTCCAAGTCGCTAGCCATGAAATGATAAAATACAGAGTTCTGGTCAGTGAGGATACAACAGTGAAGCAGGGTTACAGTCACTACACACTATGACATGGGCTAGATAGAGTTAAATATAGATTGTCACAGCAACTCAGAGGATGGACACACAGTTCAGTCTTCTTGGAGAATAAAGCATGCTGCAAAAAGTGTGTCTGGACTGAGACCTATGTAGGATAAGTTCACAGTAGACTCTATGTCTGTTGCATAATGTGCATATAGGATACCCTCGTAACCATTAAATTGGCACCACCCCAAGAATGTGACAAATCTGGTGTGTCCTACTGTGGACTGTAGAAGTTATAGAAGCAAACAGGGTAGAGTCAGAGGGAGGTAAAAGAGGTTCTAATCAGAATCACGACAGAGTCACTGTCCAGCCACTCTAAGCTAAGACAGCAGAGTCAATGGAGTCAATTCAGTGATTTAGAGAATGTATAGGGATGCCTGGGTGGCTCATTTGGTTGAGGGTTTGACTCTTGATTTTGGTTCAGGTCATGATCTCAAGGTCGTGGGACTGAGCTCCATGCCACACTCTGCTTTGTGTGCGGTCTGCTTCAGATTTTCTCTTTCCATGCTTTTCTCACCACTCATGCTTCCTCTCTCTCCATAAAATAAAATAAGAAAAAAAAATAAAAATAAAAAAATTAACAAAAAAGAAAAGATGTAGACCATTTATCTAAGCATTCTAGAGATGACTTAAGATTGTCATACCCCATTGCAGCATGTATGCTTACTTTAAAAGGCCTGGGTGTATAAATGAACACTATATATATTTCTTATATAATTTATGACCCATGTTAGTTAACTCAATGTAAGTACTTCACTTCAACTTTTTGGTTCATAGAAATGGCAGTTTATCCTTTCCTCATCTCTGGAATAGGATGAAGTAAATATGCTATAAAAGAATAATCTAATAATGCAGTAATCATTAGTGAATGTTGCTTTAATCAGCTGCACATTGGAATAAAGTAACAATTTCTAATGTCTATCTATACACATAGATTTATGATAGCTGTGTAGCACTATTTAAAATTCATTCCATATGATGGATTCAGATGTTTTCAACTGTTTCTTGATTCTGTTTATAACACATCAATTTATTTTATTTATTTTTTAATTTTTTAAAATATTTATTTAATCTTGAGAGAGAGAGGGAGAAAGTAGGAGGGGGGAGGGGGAGACACAGAATCGGAAGCAGACTCCAGGCTCTGAGCTGTCAGCACAGAGTCTAATGTGGGGCTGGAACCAAACAACTGTGAGATCATGACCTGAGCCAAAGTTGGCCGCTCAACCAACTGAACCACCTAGGCGCCCCATAACTTATCAATTTTAAAGTATCAGTTATTATTGAGATGGATATTTATTAGTTTAATATAAGTATGCAGTCTGCACATTGCCTTTCCCTTCCTTCCTTTTTTCCCTCCTTCCCTCCATCTTTCCTTCCTTCCCTCCTTCCTTCTTTCCCTCCTTCTTTCTTTCCTTCCTTCTTTCCCTCCCTACCTGCTTCCTTCCCTTCTTTACTTCTTCCTTCCTTCCCTCTTTTCTTTCCAGAATAAAGAGACTTCTTTTGTGAACAAATCACAGTTTGAGAATATTCTAAACCAGCCCTTGTGAAATCTTTAAACAAATATAATTATATCTATAAAAATTCATACCATGAATTTGTCTACTCGACCATAGCTGATTTCAGTAATCTCATTTCCAAAAGCAATCTTAATAATAGTTACACTGGTGAATCATATTGAATAGTCTAGATTTAATGAATTAATTCAGGTCATGCTACTTTAGACCTAAGATAGACCTAAGTGAAACATTTCATTGATACAATTATGAAAGATAATCTTTATGAAAAATATCTTTCTATGTAATCCATAAAACTTTCTGAGTACCTATTAAAGGGGAGAAAAATCATAAATTTGTTACAGAATTAAAATTACTTAAAATTATTTTTGGAATTGTTTCAAATATTAACTACCTTTAACATAAAGTATAATTAATATTTCTGATCAACAGCTCATGCTATCCGTCTCTGTCTCTCAAAAATAAATAATAAAAAAAAGAAACTTACCGAGAGAGCTTTAGTATATAGTAAATTTGACATTTAAATTAGATAGATAAATATTCTGTACTTATCTATAAACATCTATTATAAATTTATATAGTATATTTATAGATAAATACCTATCTATATTTATATATAACATATTTATATATAACTATATATAATTTTATATTTATTTATATAAGCATCTATTACATATTTATCTATAAATATGCATATTTAAGAGATCATTTGCAATTGAAAAAAAAGAGAAGGAACCAGAAGCTAAATATAAAAAGAAATGAGATTTACCAACCAGTCATAATATGTGTCTTTATTTAAACATTGATTAAAACAAATAATCTTTAAAACATAAAATTTGTGATATACTTAAAATTTTGAATATTAACCTGATACCTGATGTAATTTAAGATAATTGTTAAATTCTTTAGATGTGATATAGGTATTGTTAGTATATAATAAATACTAGAGCACCTATATTTAGAGATATATCACAAAATACTGGAAGAATGATAGTCTGGGATTTGTTTGAAAATAATATAAGAAAGAGTGGATGAATGAGAGAATGAATGAAATTATGTTGACTATGAGTTTATAACTTTTAGAGTGAGAGAATAGGTTTATAAGAGTTCACTCTTCTAGTCTGTATATTTTTGTATATGTTTGAAATTTTTCATAACAAAGCAAAAAGAAAAGGTGTGTATTGTCATAACACAGATTGATTTTTCTATGAAATAGCAAACCAGCAGCATAATAAAATTGTTGGTATTCTCACATCTTTCTCTAACTGAAAGATGTAAATAAGTAATGCTTATTTGATATCTTTCCTCACCAAAATAAAAAGTGAATGGAGTCTCAAGATAATAGCTTTCATTATTTTGGTATCTAAGTGCCGTGAACTATACTGAATATGGAAAACAAATTGTCTGATTTAATTCTCACAATTATCCTACAGTAAATAATAGTAGCTTTGTTTTACACATAGGAAAACTGAGGCTCAGGAATGGCAAAAGCCAACATCAATGTCCAAGTATGTTCAGGTTCAATGTCATCCAAACACTATGTGCTTTCATCGAAAGCATTATGATGGTACCTTAACATTCAATGCTCATACAATTAAAGTATATAAATGCTAACTAAATCAATATCTGCAAAATCACTTGAGTAAATGAAAGAATACAGTTTGCGTTCTGTATAAGAAATAGAAACTCCAAGGGATTTCACGTATACAGGGAATTAATGTGGTGCTGTGCAGCTTACTGGAAGGTCTGTGGACATAGGGACAACCACTGCACTACTGATTTCAAGGGCACCCAAAACATACCTGGTGATGTAGACTGAGAAATTGCTCCTTAAAAAATATCCATATCCGAATCCCTGGAAACTGCTGATCAGTTATTTTAAAAGCAAAAGAAATTCTGAACATTTGATTACATGGAGGAGGATTATTGAGGGTCATCTGAGATGATCCAGTATGGTCACAAGGGTCCTTATAAGAGGAGGAAAGGAAGATCTGGAGTCAAAGAAGGTGAGGTGTTGGCGTAAGGAAATGTGTCCACACACTGTGGAGCTAAGAGCCAAGGAATGTAAGCTAAAAAAGACAAAGAAACAGATCCTTTCTTACTTTGGACCCTGTTGACCTACTTTGGATTTCTTGTCTACAAAGATGGCAGATAATAAATTTGATGTTATTTAAAGACGCGAATCATATGGTAAGTTGTCACAGCTGCAATAGGAAACTAACACACCTGGAATGTGTGTTTCTTCCTGTTCCCACTGCTATTGCCACGGGCTCTTGTTGTCAAGAGCTAGAGACTATACTCTGGAATCCTGAACCTGGCCTCCAGCAAGAGCATCTGTGTGGTCTTGGAAGCCATTAGCAATGATAACAAGAGGATGAACTCTCCTTGACACCTTACAAATAATTCACAAATCTTACCCTAACTGCGAAGGCCAGGGGGGATATAGTTGTAAACTTTAGAATTACTTTGTTACATCAACATAAGAAAAAATACATGAAAATGGACATCAAGGGCCAATGAACTCTATTTAGCACACAATTAGTCTATTTACCCAAGTGTTCCTTAAACTTAACACAGTTAACTTTCTTTAGTAAAGCAGTTGTTCTTTTGTATTTCAGAAATTTGAAAAATGTTGACTAAATACATTAATATTGAGGTGCTTTTTTGCAATATTCTTTTAAGACTATGTCAAAATCTGTGCATTTTGTGTTCACTAGAAAAAAATTCTTTTTGTGGGGAGGGAGAAGTCTACATAATTTGAATTATTATCTCATTATTTTATGCAATAGGCAACTTGAACCTGGCTTTCTAATTGTGATTTGTACAGCTCTTTAATACATACTCACATTCAAATTTTACAACCTACTCTATTTTATAACTTACTGCATAATAGTTCAGCCTTAAATTAATGTGTTTTCATAGCAAGATTCAATAAAGGATTTAATACGGACTCTAAAATTTAGACAGATATTAACATTTTAGTGGTATCTTAATGTCTGCATGTAAATAGTAGTTTAATGAAACACCATAGCAAATTCATGATAAAGCACAAGAGTTTTTATTGGAAATCATAAAAATTCATCTTTCTTCAGTTGTGGTACATTTTACAATGCGTACATTGTCTCAGGAATAAAGAATGCAAACAATTTACATACTTTGTCTTAAAATATTGACACTGTAACAATGAAACAAACTAGAAATAAGCATTAGGCAGACTCTTTTTTTAATGTTTATTTATTTTTGAGAAAGAGAGAGCCTGAGTGTGGGGAAGGCAGAGAGAGAAGGTGACAGAAGATCTGAAGTGGGCTCTGCACTGATAGCACAGAGCCCGAGTGGGCCTAGAACTCACACACCATGAGATCATGACCTGAGCCAAAGTCAGACACCCAACCAAGTGAGCCACCAGACATCCAAGGCAGACATTTTTAACTGTTATAATTCGCTAGTGCAACAACTGTTCTAAAGGACTGTTACGTATAAAAATTGTATTATCAACATTCTTTTAAATGAAGTTCTGCTTAGTACTACAAACATTTTTATTCAAATATTTGAATATATTTTCCTGTTCATTTAAAAAAAATAAGTTTATTTCTTTATTTTGAGAGACAAAGCTCACACTTGAGCGGGAGTAGAGGCAGACAGAGGGGAGAGAGAATTCCAAGCAGCCTCCATGTGCTGTCAGTGCAGAGCCTGATGTGGGGCTGGAACTCACGACCCATAAGACCATGCATGGCCTGAGCGGAAATCAAGAGTTGGAAGCTTAACTGACTGAGCCACCCAGGCACCCCTCCTTTGTTCATTTTTAAAACAAAGATTTGAATATTTCTGCTTCTTTTCTTGTTACATGGGAAATAAGAGAAAATCATAAGTCCGCTATATTTCTATATCTGAATTTCTTAGCTAAAATCACTCCATCAACTGTAAGAATAGTTCATATAATCCTCAGTAGTTAAGCTGGCAGGTGAATCACATAAAGGACTCAAACATGTAAAAGCTTTCTGGTGAGCCTGAAGCTATTTCCCATATAGATTACTAAAATTACTCTTCAAGATAAGTTTTCATTCTCCTTGTAGTAATTTTGGTAGATGTATTTTTCTATGCAATCACTCATATTTATTTTTAATAGGTTTGATTTAAATACGAAATAGTTGAAGTCTATTAATCAGTAAGTAATTAAAATATAAAATAATATTGGGCTCCTGCGTGGCTCAGTGGGTTAAGTGTCCAACTCTTGGTTTGAGCTCAAGCCATGATCTCAGAGTTTCATGGGTTTGAGCCCTGTGTTAAGCTCTGCGCTGGTAGGGTCGATCCTGCTTAGGATTCTCTATTTCCCTCACTCTCTGCCCCTCCCCCACTCATGTTGTCTCTGTCTTTCTCAAAATATAAGTAAATTTAAAAAAGAAACTTAAAAAATATACATATAAAATAATATTTAATTTTTGCTTTAGTACTAAACATTCTGCAAGAAAAATATATGCTATATAAACTTACATACCATAGGATATACACACTTAATGAAATTATGATTTATTTGAATTTTCCAAGTTATCAGGCCTAGTGTGGTTCCTACTCACTAGAGACAGTAGGCTCATACTAACCACTTGCAGCCTCATTCCTGCACACAATGTGAAGATTTGGGACAGTGGCACCAAAGCCTTGGGATCATTGGCACAACCTCCTGACTGATTGCCTCAGCTGTCATCCATTTCATGCCCTCTAATGCCGTTTGCACGATCACCTACATGGTCTAAATCTGACCATGTCAGTCTCTAACTCAAAATATCATTACTAGGGGGCTGATATTCTAAATGTGAGGAGCACGCAAAGACAAGCAAACCCGCCAGTCTTGTATTCTGTCTCTTGCACATGTTCCTTGGTGTCTCTGACGTTGTTAACCATTATGCTCTCTGTGCCTGGAAAAAGGATCTTCCTCCTGCTTGGCTCCTGCTTTCCTCCTTCAACACTCGACTCCTGTGTCGTCTTGTCTGGGAAGCCTTCCAGCCCTCATCAAGTCACAGTTAGCCGCCCCTGTTCTGTGTGCACAGAAGCCCCCGCCGGGGTTGGAGGTGTGAAAAGAATGTGCCAGAAGAAATCTTACTCTGAGAAAATATTCATAAGGTTCAAGGCTGTCTTCACGTTTCTGGGCATCGCAGCTCCTCAGAATAGCCCGAAAGGAACAATCTTTCCTGTGTGGGTAAGATGCTTCCTTCCCTGATTTCAGCGGCTGTGCTTCGATCAGATCAACATTTGTTATAGAAAGCACGAGCCAATATCCACAGTCTTTCTTCCTCTGGCTGGTAGATGAGGTGGGACAGAATCAGGAATTAGCAGTCAGCAAGTCCTTTCTCTATGAATATGGACTAGGGATACAAAAAACAAATTACGAGTAGTGCTTTTTTTTATTTGCTTATTTTTTTCTGGCCTATACCTTTAATATCTAAACTCAGGAGATTTTGGCTATAATGCTTTTGAATTTACCTTGGGGGTGATGGAGTAAATATACATTTACTCAGTTTGCTATGTTTGCCTTATTTGCCACATTTGGTTCTCTTTATTTTTACTATGGATTTGAATTACTACCACCTGGTATAATTTTCATTACTCCAATATACTTTTGATTCCATGCAACTGTGTTGTACAATTTTTGTCAAAATTATTACATTTTTACATGGTTTATGCCTAACACTACAATTATATACATATTGTTTAGCACAACAGATTATGAAAGAAGTTCAGGAAAGAAAAGAGAAGTGTGCATTTGTACTGTCTTTTACAATCACACAGTTACCTTAACTGGTGCTGTTTATTTGGGATGTGTGTGGAATTTTCAGGAGTGATTTGCTTTTAACTTGAAGAACTGCCTTTAGTATTTCTTTAAGGTCGACCAAGGAACAAATTCTCTCAGCGATTTTTGTTCTTGTTTAATATTTATTTATTTATTTTTAAAACTTTTTATATGTTTATTTATTTTTGAGAGAGAAAGAGAGAGACAGAATGCTGGCAGAGGAGGGGCAGAGAAAGAGGAGACACAGAATCTGAAGCAGGCTCCAGGCTCTGAGCTGTCAGCATGAAGCCTGACACAGGGCTCAAACCCACCAACTGTGAGATCATGACCTGAGCCGAAGTCGGACACTTAGCTTAATGGACTGAGCCACCCAGGTGCCCCTCAGCTTTTTTTTTTTTTGGTAAGTGATCTCTATGCCCAACATGGGGCTTGCACTCAAGGGTCACATGCTCTATCGACTCAACCAACCAGTCACCCCATCTCAGCTTTTATTTGTCTGGGAATTTTATTGTTTTTAAGTTATTTTTGTAGGATAATTATGACGAATGGAATTTTGGTAGACAGTGTTTATCTAGCCCTTTAAATATATCATTCCACTGCTTTCTGATCTGTATTGTTTCTGATAAACCAGTTTTTTTCTAATCGGGATCGCATATGACGAATCATTTTTGTCTTGTTGCTTTCAAAGGTTTTTTATTTAAGTTTTGATGTTGACATTTTATTTTATACTTTTAAGTTTATTTATTTTGGGAGAGAGAGAGAGAGAGAGAGAAGTGAAGGGGCAGAGACAGAGGAGAAAGAGAGAGAGAGAGAGAGAGAATCCCAAGCAGGCTCCACACTGAAAGTTTGAGCCTCCCAGTGCATGGCTCAAGCTTACAGCTGTGAGATCATGACCTGAGTCAAAATCAATGACTTGGCTGCTTAACCCACTGAGCCACCCCTGTGCCCCTGGACTTCACCATTTTAAATTTGATGTGTCTGAGTGTGGATATCTTGTGTTTACCATACTGAAGATGGGTGCATTTCTTGGTTGTACAGATTAATATTTTTCATGAAATTTGAGAAGTTTCCAGCCTCTAATTCACTACTTTTTTTCTCCTTGCTCTTCTTTCCTGGTGTTCACATTACATGTATGTTTCTATTCTTGATGGTGTCTCTCCTTCCTCTCAGAGCCTGTTCATTTTTCTTCATATTATTTTTTCCTGTTCTACTTTGGCTTGAATAATCTCTAGCAATCTATCTTCAAGTTTTCTGATTTTTTTCTTCTGTCAATTCAAATCTATTGTTGAGCCTCTCCAGTAAAACTTTTATTTCAGTGTCAATCTAGAATTGTCATTTGGTTCTTTTTTATAATTATCTTTTCATTGATATAGATTGGAGGTTCCAACTATCCCCTCCTTGGGTTTGATTAATTTGCTAGAGCAGCACACAGTACTCATTTCATTTACTAGATTACTGGCTTATTGCAAGGGGACATAGGGACAACCTGTTGGAAGAAGTGCACAAGAGAAGGTGCAGGGAAGGGGAGTGGAGGTTCACTGCCCTCTCTGGGTGTGCCAGTCTCTCAAATTCTCCCAGTGTTCACCAGTCCCTGGTCTTTTGGGTTTTTATGAAGACTTCATTACACAGACATTATTGACTCAATCATTGGCCATTGGTGATTGACTCAACTTCCAACCCCTCTCACTAACTTGGAGGCCGATGGGATTGGGCCAGAAGAGGTGGGACTGATATTTCTAACACCGCAGTCACACATGGTTGGCTCCTCTAGCAATCAGCACTCATTCTGAGGCACAGTCCAAAAGTCACCTCCTAGGCATAGCAAACAATACTTTTGTCACACTCTTTACTTAGGGAATTCTAGAGGTTTTAGGATCTCTGTGCAGGGAAAAGGAATGAAGACCAAATAAATATTTCTTGTTATAAACCATAATATTCACAGGAATCTTATTTCTTGATGGGAAGTTTATTCTACAGGGAGAAGGAGACTGATCTTGGCAACACTTACTCAATGTAGAACTTCTATCAAGCTGAAATGGGGGGGGGCTGTATTTAAATGCCACAGACTCTTGTTGCTCTCAGTAAGATTTAGTAGATTTTTTGAATAGGTGTTTTTGATGATCTGTATATCCTTATGACAACTTTCAGAGACTCTAAATGGTGGTTATTTGGATAATTTTCACCAGTAATGATAATTTCACAGGGGAATGGGTACATGGGTTGCTCATATGCACATTCTAGACATTGACACCTGGACACTGTTTTTAACTATAAGAAAAGTAGCAGAGATTTATCTGGAGATACCAGAGGAAGAGGACACATAGAAGAAGATACAAGAAACAGAGACAAACATCTCCCTGTGGTCCCTAGGACTTTCCAATCTGGTTTCAGTCTACATTCTTGCTATCGTGTTCTGAGACACCAACATAGCCTTAAAACACATCAACCCTTTTTGCTATTTATGGGCAACCAAAGACTCCAACCAAGTAAATAATTTATGAGTTAAACCACAGAAAGTTTGAAAGCCAAGTAGTAAGAGGTGTGCTTCAGGATGGCACTTCCCACAGATTGATATATGGAATTCTTTTATAACAATCTAAACTTTCTAGAGTTCTAATAGACTTCTTTTCAGAATGGTTACTCACTATGTGTATGACTTTTCCCATCTGTAATAAAGACATAATAATAGTACCTACTAATAGAGTTGACATTGGAATAAAATGAGTTAAAGCCTATAAAGTGTTTTTAACAATGTCCATGTAGTAAGCTATCAACAGGAAGGACTAAAAGTCCTTAGGAACAACTTTGGGGACAGTTTTCTTAAGATGTAGGACAGTTATGATAATAAGCATAATGCAACTGTATTAATACACTGATAATATGGGATACCTGAGTGGCTCAGTAGGTTAAGTGTCCAACTCTTGGCTTCAGCTCAGGTCACAATCTCTGGGTTCTGTGGGTTCTAGCCTTGCATTGAGCTCTGTGCTGATGGTGCAGGGCCTACCTGGGATCTTCTCTCTCTCTCTCTGCCCCTCCCTGCTCATGTTGTCTCTGTCTCTCTCAAAAATAAACTTTAGAAAATTTTAAAACACACACACTGATAGTATTTATTATTTTTAAGTTTAAATTTACATTGGTTAAATTAAATCATTTAATGAAATTAATTCTACTAAACTATATTCAAAGCAGGGACCAGTCCCCCATACAGTTATTAAACCCTGAGTCCCATGGATAATTCTCATGTCAGTTGCATTTATCGAAAATATTACTAGGATTTAACATCTAATTATAATAAAATTAAAGAACTTGTTCCCAGTTTAATTTCATTAAGCCATATTTTGTCACGTCAGTTCAGCATTTACTAAAGCATAACTATTCATGAGAGATAGCCACGTGGTCAAGCCATAATCTATTCTGGTAAGGTGGCACCATAGAGAAGCCTACAAGAGAAAATATCATTCTAGAAGATGGCAATGCATGGTTATATTCAGGTCAAATTATTGTTATTCTAAACATAGGTAGTTTCAAAATCTGACAAGTTATGCAGTTACATCAGTGAAGAACATGATGGACTTTATCACTTTTTTATATAAGTAAGAATAATATGTCATGTGAGTAAAACATATAAAAATTAAAGAAATCTTTGTGTTTACAATACAATATAAAACATACATTTTTAGAAACTATAAAATCTTTATCCATGTACTAGGTTTAGAGTAATATTTTTTAAAATTTCAATTAATAAGGTGTAGAAATGGTAGCAATGGGAGAAGTCTGGATATAAACAGTGGCAAAATGCAAGTGGTTTCTTTTTTTAAAAAAATTTTAATGTTTATTTAATTTGAGAGACAGAGAGACAAAGCATATACAGGGGAGAGGGAGAGAGAGAGGGAGACAGAATCTGAAGCAGGCTCCAGGCTCTGAACTGTTAGCACAGAGCCCAATGCAGGGCTCGAATTCAGGAACCACAAGATCATGACCTGAACCAAAGTCAAATGCTCAACCGACTGAGCTACCCAGGTGCCCCAGTGGTTTCTTTTTAATAATCTTTCATCTTTCGTTTTAATTTTTTGCATATTTATTTTTTAGTGAGAGAAACACGTACAGAGTATGAGTGGATGAGGGGCAGAGAGAAAGAGAGACACAGAATCTGAAGCAGGCTGTCCACTCAGAGCCCATTATAGGGCTCGAACCCACAAACTGTGAGATCATTACCTAAGCTGAAATCTGGTGCTCAAACATCTGAGCCACCCAGGCGCCCCACTAATCTTTCATCTTTAGCTTATGTTTGCCATTGTGATTATTTTCTCTGTAATCTTGAAACAGAATTTTTAAAAAAATACTGAAATTTTAAAGATATAGTCCTAAAGCCTTGTATTCTATTTTTAACATAAACAACATAAACAATATTTAATGCCAGCTCAATTTTAAATGATGCAAAACACACTATAATGTACTTAAAATAAAGCTTTTTGCTTACCTTACCCAGAACTGTAAATATGGAAATGTATTTAGAGTATGGATTAGACGAGACACAACATATACTTCATAATTTCAGAGATACCAAGTTATCCAAATGAGTACCAAATCTTGACACTTCCATAATACAAATAAGTTATATCCCTTAATATTTTTTTGTATTTTTATATCATCTATTTTCCCCCTCGGAGAATGGAAGAAACACACTATAAATCAAACAAATAACTTTTGCATGATAGATTATGAAAAACATTTGATCTTTTGATCTTGAAACCGCATAGCCAAAATGCTTTTATTTCCTGGCATGAGTCCCAGACTCCAAGTGCCATTCAATGGAAACATTTTCATGATATAGTGTCTGATATTTTACATTTTATACTTCTACATTTTTTCCCATTGGGTTTCTTTATAATTTTTCTTACAAATAGTTGGAAGATATGTTACCAAAGGGAAAAAATTATGAAACTGATTAAAACATGATTTCTTAAGGACACTTCAGCTGTAAAAATAGCTAAGACATTGTAAAGAGAGAAAGAGAACTAAAATTAAACGTGTAACAAAATGGCTTACATTTACTGCCAGCTATACACAAAGGTTTATGTTTGGTCCCTGAACACAGCAATCCACCATATCTGTGCACATCATGAATACTTGATAAACCCACAGCAACAATAACAGAATAAAAGCTGTGTTCATGTTTGCACAAGCAGAACTGTCCAAGGATTTTAACTATCCCAGGGCTCAAACCAGAAAATAGAACATGAATCTCCTTTTTCCTATGACTTCTGAAACTTCCATTAGCTTTGCACACTCAAAAAATGGAAAATTAAAGTTACTTCAATTTGCATCAGTTCATTTATTTTTATTTTAGGTATAATTTATTCATACTGCAACATATAAAGCTAAAAGGTCATTAAATGAATAGTCACGCCAAAAACTACATTTAATAAATGTGTCTCTTCTGAACATTGGGAAAATCTTCTTTTATGTTATAAAACTACATGTAATATAGAGTACTCAGTAAGTAGTGTGGGTAAGCCTACTAGTCCTTTAATACATCATATTATATTTGAAATATGTATACAGAAAGGTTATTTTACTTATATAATATCGTCTACTTTTTTTTGAGAAATTACATAAACATCGCTTACATTGTTATAAAATATTCAAGGGAAAACATTTGGAAAAGCTTCACTGAGACAAACACTTACAGGTCTAAATTTTTATCGATTTCAGGGTAATATACATTAGTTAATTTATTTTTTGTTAAAATGCGTATTTATTTTATAATGCAGTTTTAAAGAGTAAGAACTTGGGAGACATGAAATCTAGTTTCAACTTTCTATCTGCCTAACTGATTTGTCTCTCTAGGTCTCAATTTCTTTTTACTTTTTTAATTTTTTAATGTTTTATTTATCTTTGAGAGGGAGAGAGAGAGAGAGAGAGAGAGAGAGAGAGAGAGAGACAGCATGAGCAGGGGAGGGTCAGAGAGAGAGGGAGACACAGAATCCGAAGACAGGCTTCAGCCTCTGTGCTAGCTGTCAGCACAGAGTCTGATGCGAGGCTCGAACCCACGAACTGTGAGATCATGACCTGAGCTGAAGCCGGACGATCAACCGACTGAGCCACTCAGGCACCCCTGGATCTCAGTTTCTTGATTCAGTAATTTAAAAAACTGTATGTCTTCTACTCGCACAATAAATTGTGCTTGTGACAGGAATACCACTGCAGTTACATCTTGGTTTTCAAGTTCAAGGTAGTTACAAGACTACTTTCTTTGTAAAATTATCTGTTGGTGATGTGAAGTTCAAGCTAGACATAAGACTACTTTCTTTGTGTAATTATCTGTGGGTGATGTGTCTTTGATCATACTGCAAAACAATCTTGCATTGTTGAGCCTTATTTAAAAACTATATTAATGTTTCAGGAAGATAAACTTTATGATAAGGTATGATAAGGTAAGTAAGCTAAAATTCTTGTGGGACAGCCTAGAAAGCTAATAGCTATAAGACTAGAAAAACAACTTCGTTTGGTGGCTAGTGCTTTTGGACTCTTATGAGAGAGGTGGAAAATGATACTTGCTATGAAAATTATATTCCACAAGGCAGGAGCCAATCAATATTTCTTAGAAGAAATTTTTGAATGCATTTGCCAGTCATAGACAGCTGGAAAATCAGAACCAGGTCACAGAGCAGAAAGGAATCCTGCAGACACTAAAATTCAGAGGACTGAGGGGATTCTCAAAAATAATTAGTAGATTACACACAGTCATGTTAGAACAGGTATATTAATCAGCTAGTCAGGAATTTCTGGGAGCTGAATTAATAGTCATTGAGACCTTGACAGCACGATCAAATTTTAAGCCATTGACCATTTTTATAAATTCTCTTTTCTGTTTCTTAAAATAAGTGCAGCCTGTAGCAATGAAAGTCGTGACAAGAAACACACTTAGCACAGATAGCTATGATTTTGATAAGAAGCGAATAAAAGGATGTCTCCATATCTATCTCTATATCTATTATCTGTCTTCAATCTATGTATCTATCTATCATCTCTCTATTATCCATGTATGTATGTATGCATCTATCATCTATTTATCTTTCTAAACTAGCCATACATTCAACTCAAAAGGCATCCAGAGACTAGTAGTAGCAAGAAGCCACCTGTTGGCTTAAAGGGGCAAGGAAAGAAAACTGTGTCACTAAAGCTAGCTGAGAGCTAGATCATGGAGTTGGAGTAGCTTGACGGGAAATACAGCTGAATTTAGAGAAATGTGATCACAGCAAGGGAACAAAACAAAACAACAAACAAACAGACAAAGAAAAACAGGGGGGAATAGGGAAGGGTTGATGCAGGGAAGAATAGGGATGAAATATGCTAAACTATGTCTTCATACCTCAGATCTTTTGTCCGAATTTCCCTTTGGCCAAATCCAATTGGATGCCAGAAGGCAAAAGAGCCTGGGTGATCCCATTAGTAGAAGTCTCCTAGAGGCACGAAATAGAGCAGAGGTGGCTGAGAATGAGTGTGTGTGTAGGGAGAGTCGAGAATGAGGGAGTGGAAGGCAGAGAGGAGAACAAACATTCTCAGTCTAACTAAAATAACATTTTGGAACTATTAAGTCATTAAAGTTCTTGATTAATATCTAAGACAGAGAGCTTTATATTGACTTCCACTTGACTGTATTAATTTAGTAAGATTACAAAGACAATACACTAGCCATAAATTTTACCATAGATAAAAAATGTGAAATTTAATTCTTGGAAAATTAAATATATATATATATAGTTATAACTGTATATATAAAAACACATTTTATTATTTGATATGATATATATGCACATATATGTATATACATATACAATATAAATATACCAATAATTATGCTGTGTGTGTATGTGTGTGTTAGAATGTTGTTTAAACCACTTTCTTCAACATATTCTATTCCCTGTGGAAATCTCTTAGAAAAAACAGAATTCATTGAAATTGACTCCTAAGGTCAAATGTCTTTGGATCTTGTATAAGGTCAAGCGTGTTATCTAATGTAAGCATTAACACAGGACCAAAAGAGCCTCTAATAGTAGATGAACTTGTTTCAAAGGGTTCGAAAGGTAGGGACAAGGACTAGTGATTCATTCTGCTAAAGATGGATGATGTTTATAAAGCAAAAGAGATTCATTGACTTATTTATTGATTTGATTTATTGGTTTAGAATGATTTTGTACCCAGGAAGCATTCATGAGTGTGCCACCAGTACAATCAGAGAAAATGCAGCGTCTGCAGCTTTGTGGAGAGGGAGGCGCAGCAGGCAGCTGTGGGTGAAGAGGATTTAACGAAGAAGAATGATTTTTGTGGCAGAGATACATTTCACAGCACAGCGCTATCCTGAGTCAATAATGATGACTAACCAAGACGGGATGAGATTTGGAGTAGCAAATGATGCTTGTGGAGTGAATACAGTGAGAGAGAAGGAAAAGACGCCATGTAATTACAGCTGTTTTATTTCTCTCCCAACTTGGAGGATTACAGAACAAAATTTTTGTGAATGAGGAGGAAATCACCCAAAATAAACACAATCAATAATGGATTTCAGTTTGAACATATATCCAGAGAACATGAATCTATGTCATAAATGAATAAAGCAAAGTCATTTATACATAATATAAAATGTTGAGGCACCAACTGCTGACACAGATAGAGTTAATTCCAAGAGTTCAGAGTAGGAAAAAAAGAGGAATTGATCCTGGATGACTGATTCTAGAAAACAAATTTGTTGGAAAGATATTGGATCGCTCATAGGATCTTGGAGGCCACACAGCCAGAAACACTTTCCAAATCATTATGCAGATCTGGTAAACCAAAGACACAACCTTCCTACTCCTGAGAACCAGATGATGCCCGTTGGTTGGCTTAGTGGAGACTACTGAGACCAAATCATACAGACTGCCTCTGTGAATGCAACCACCGCTGAGGCTGGCCTGTGGGCTTAGCTGCAGTCACTCCAGACACCTGTCACCCGACAGCATTTTATTATGTTCCTTCTTTCCATCTCTAGCTTCTGTTTCAGAGTCGATGTATGAGCAGCAGAAACTCACGTGATAGTACTTTAATCATAAAGAACTGAGAAAGGAAGGATTCAGTATAATCTGGCTTCTATACAGGACTGGGTATACTTCATTAGCTGAGGGATTCTGCAAACATTGTATGGAGGTTTAAATGTTGGGTGGACAAAATCAGTAGCAAAGGGTATCAGAGGCAAATAAGCAAATAGAACTAAAATAACTGAGGACATGTCTATTGGTGCAAACGGACACGGATTGAGAATAAAGGTGTATGTTGGGGAATCACACTTTACAAACTGCTCCATGGAATGGATGACCAAAGGTGGCCATATAACATGGAGAAGAGGATAAAGGTTATTAGAATTTGGGAAGACATTGCATTTAGAAGGTGAGCAGAGGAAAGAGGGCCACAGAGGTAGGAAAGAAAATCAATATAAGTAACGTAGAACAAAATACCCAGACTGAGCTGGGCAGTAGAATCAAAAATGACAAATACTGGAGAGAATGAAGACTATAAGAAAGGTCACTAGATTCACCAACATGACAGTTACCAGCTATCCCCACCCTTGCAAGTATATTCACTGAAGTGAAAAGAGAGATAGTCGAGTTCCAAGGTATTCAGAAGTGTTTCACTAAAAGACGAGAAATAGAAACAGTGTAAACCCATTTAAAAAGTTTATTGAAAGTGGTACAATGATGCACAAAGATGTAAGAAGAATGAAGATGTTACAGGACAGATGTAAGTGTGTCTGCTTTCATCAAAGAAGTATCCACTAGAGACCAAGAACTTAAAAACATGAAATTGTCAAAAAATGAGCTTAGGTAGCCTGTATATTGAATGAAATATGTTTTGGCCAGAATAACCAAATCAGGTAGTAATAAACAACCCAACAGCTATTACTATATCTTAATTAATATGCATTTTAAAAGCAGTGGTCAATTAGGTCACTTAATCTAAACCATCAACATCAGTTTAATCTGCTTAGAAATCCAGACTATAGCAGCAATTGTATTCAATTTGTATACATTTGATGGTAAGAGGAACCATCAAATGATGGTGATCCTTATAGCATTGAGCTTCTTTATTTATATAAGACAGTGTATCCCTTTATTCTCAGTCCTTCTTCCAAGCTCCTATTCCATTTCCATACACATTGCAAATTAAGTATTCATAAGGTCAAAGTCATCACATTTTCTTCCAAACTTGCTAGTCTGCAGACTTAGTATTATATATACTTTAAGGCTTGAGAGAAGCCTAGTTGTAGGACATCTGATCCAATTTCCTCTCTATTGAATCATTTTTTGAAAAAAAAAGCTTATTTATTTATTTTGAGAGGGAGTGAGAGTGGAATGGGTAGAGAGTGAATCCCAAGCAGGTTCTGCACTGTCAGCACAGAGCCTGGCACGGGGCTGGAGCTCACGGAATTGTGAAATCATGACCTGAGCTGAAACCGGGAGGCTCATGCTTAATTGACTGAGCCATCCATGCACCCCCATCTACTGAATCTTAATCTTATTCCCCCAGAGTCATGGATTCTGTAGTTGTGCGATTGCTGTGTTCCTTAAAATTTTCTTGGATACTAAACCATGCCTTGGAAGAGAACACAGAATGCTAACAGTTAAAGAAATGAGAAGCTTAATACAGCATTTTATAATTTACATTTATATATTTTGTATGTAAAATATATATTTTGTATTTTAAAACTATTGTCTTCATTGTCCTTTTATTCAGTTTTTCCATGAGCCAAATGATGAAATTGGTACTCTGTCTTTAAAGAATTTGCAGATATAAAATTTTTAAGTTTGCAACAGCAAAAGTCACATCTGAGAGAATTTTTCTTGCTGGTCAGCATTTTATGGCATTCAATTTATTCTGATTCTAGTAAAATCCCCTGGTGTTTTCCTAGTGACAGTGCCTCTTTATCATTTGTTTATCCTTCAAAATATTGCACCCACACCCACACCCACATGAAACATACAGACCCGCTCTGCCATGGACCTTTTTGCTGAGCACCATACTTCTGTTGGCCTTCTGACTGAAGATCTGAACATAATACTCCTTACACATTTGTTCTAGTAGAATGATTTATAATTGTAGACACTGGCAGTATTTTTAAGGTTTTTCTAGGCTGAACCAGCTAAAGCCTAGAAACATTTCAGCTATGACATAAATTGTGTAAAGCTGGAGCTATGTAAAATGAGCAAACGCTAGTGATGCAGCCCAAATTTAATTAAAATGTTGATCACATTCTGTTACAATAAATGTATAAAACAACAAATAAGATTCAAATATTCTACATCTCAAAACCCTTGGGATTATTCACTAAAGTGTTCTCTTAAAGACCAAAAACACGAGATGAAACATTAAAAATGGTAACTTGTGAGGACACATAATGTGCCATTTCATCCCCATCTGTATGATGAATTTCAGAGAGGCAAAGATTCAAAGTGTATTTTCTTAATAATGAATATGAGAACAGTTACAATATCTCATGGCTGAGATTGTCAGTCATTGATTAAGTCATATATAATTTATTAAACAAAATGATTGCTGCCGCATATGCAGAAGAATAGGTGTTCTGAGTCAGATCAATTCTGTCAGATTTTTATGTTGAGAAGCTAACATTCTTGCAGATAAAATCATAGGCTCTCCATGGGATTAGTGTACCAGTTATTGGTAAAAAAATCACAGTCGGTGGGAAGATGATGTAGTGGATATACTTTTCATCTTTTTCTTAAATTTAGTTTCCCTGGGCCTAACAGAAAGAAAGAAAGAACAAAAGAAAAGAAAAGAAGACAGACAGACTAGCTTCTAAGTAAGTTTATTGTTTTGTTATAAGAGAAACATGGTTTTGTACATTTAAATTTATGAGCAGAAGCTGATCGCCAAATTAACAAGTGGCATTGAAAAAAAAGGGATTCTTTTTCTTCTTTTTCAGTTATTAAGAATAAAACTACACTGAACATTAACATAAAAGCCTTTATCTGCCATATTCATGCATAATCATGGTATTTAGAATGTTAATATAAAAAGACAAACCTGTAAAATAAATGGCCTTACTCTACCCAACCAAGTTCCCACTCTACTTCCAGCAACATGCACCAAAGTTCCTTTACCCTGTTCCTATTTTTATGTCCTTTGTCCTTCAACAATGGACAGTCAACTTTTTATCTAGATATAACATTTATACCACTGACTCTACAAAGTGCTGAGAATTTTATACTCTTGTCTTACTCTCACTTGCTCATTACGTCCATTCCCCAAATTTTGCCAATTATATTTTCCTTTAAGCTATTTTAGTATTTACTTTTATGACTTTAAATATAATGAATCCTCCATTTCTTGTTGCAGCAACTTTAAGTGGGATCTTTAAGAAAGATGAGTAAAGTAGAATCCTGAATCGCTTCCAACTCAATCACCATCAGTGAGCCACTTTTCTTTGTGAGTGTGGAAGGCAGAAAAAGTGTCTCCCCAAAGATAGATTAATTTTCTAATCCCTGACACCCTGAACACTACCAGATATCCAAAATGAATGCATATTACCTTCCATATCAAAAGGTGGGATTAAGATAAAGCTCTGGAGAGGAGGAGTTTATGTTGCATACACTAAATGCAGGGTGTCTAAATGTGGTCATGTATGTTTGCGAAAGAGGGGGGGGGCAATTACACGGACACACAAAGAGATGGCTATGTGAGGATGAAACAGAGATTGGAGTGATAGAGTCATCAACCAAGGAATGCCAACAACTACCAGAAACTAGAGGAGACCAGGAGAGATTCTCCCCTCAAGTCTCAGGAGGGAATGTGAGCCTGCCAACACCTTGATTTAAGACCACTGGCCCTTATAACTGTTGGAAAACTCATGTCTGTCACTTAAAGCCACAGAAATAAGTCTGTTGTTTGAAGCCCCACATCTGCTGTGCTGAATCCTATTGCTTAAGCCACAGGAAAAGTTGCCTATAACAAATTACAAGTAATAATCTATTTGTAGCCGTTTGTTATAAGCAACCATGGGGAACTTATATAGGGAATATTCATTATAGAATGTTTCAAATCTTATGTAATATAAATATCATACACTAAGGAGCAAGTGCCCTGTGACCAGAATCAGAGAAAATACAAAGTCAGTAAATTTAGCAAACTTGAAGAGGGTCTTATAAATGACAGCTTTTTTCCCCTCATTTATCCCACAAATTACACAAAATCATTTCATATCTTAATATATTTTGTGTTTGGACTATAACTTTGTTGTAGAGCTTTTTCCTGTTTCTGGGTCATTTTTTTCTCTTTCCGTTCACTAAATAAGTACTGACTTTACCGTATTAATCATGCAATTTGGGTAATAAAATCCCCTTTATTATTAAAGACATTCTTCTCAGAATCCTTTGACTTTCTATTCCACATTAGATTGATTGCTTCTTAGACTGCTGCATAGCTGCCTTCCTGGGAGGCTCTTTTTCTTGCTGTTTTCACCCTTGAATTAATTTTGGTATTTTCTATCTCTTATATCTTTTCTTTTTATTTTATTCCTTTTTTGGTTTCCTGAAATTTATCAAATGATTTTTTAGAATATTCTAAATATCTTGGTATCTCTATTCTGCTCCCCCATTTGTATAACTGCTTGGCTTGCTATTAGATTCTAGTCTTAAATTGTCTTTACTAATATCTCAGAAGACATTGTTATCATAATTCTTAGGATGTCTAATTGATGATGAAAATTCTGACAAACATTACTGAATGCCTTTGGGCATTTTCTGTATTCATAACCAAATAAATGCCTTTTGTTTTTCTTTCATTTCCAATCATTTCCAAGGTCTTGAAGGGACCTGTTTTTTGTTTGTTTGGTTTGTTATTTAATCATCTTATCAAACTTTGTTCATCACTGAAGAATTTTCTTCCATTATTTATTTTTTATCTCTTATGTTACTTTTCTTAAAATTCGTATTAGATAGATGTTAATGTTCTGGATTAATTCTAAAGGTAACTTAAATTTTTGTCTCATTTCTCATGATTTAACAGACTTCTCCAAATTTATAGTCCATGTTTTCAATTGACTGAAGTAGTCTCACTGGTGAAACCATATAAAGGGTCTTTGAGCTAAGGCATAAATGACTACTGTTTGCCTATCAAGTGGAGCTGAACTTGACTTCACTCTAGGCATGCACATTTTCAGTGCTGTACATCAGATAGGATTGGGGAGCTAGAAAGTGAGGGAATTGAAACCTAATAAAGAAGCACATGGAAATCTTTAAAATTATACAAAGTCAATAGGGTCATCAGAATTTGAAAAATGTAAAGGAATTCATTGCAAAGTTGGTCTAAGTCACTTAAGGTCTTAGTCAAAATGTGCAGGTTCTTTTTATGGTGCTTAATGGCAAATGATGTGAATCCTATACTTTTCATGTCTATACACAACAGGGTATTTCCTAACAATTTATTGAATATCTTAGGAAAATTTGGTATTTATCAACCAGTGTTACCAGGTTGCTTAGAATTCAGTGATTTTGTAATGTCTAGGAAGCAGTGGATGCCCTGATCATGGGCATCACAGACTTCCTCTTCTGTAGACTGGGTTCACTTTTTTTTTTTTTTTTGATACAGAGAGAGACAGAGCATGAGAGGGGGAGGGGCAGAGAGAGAAGGAGACACAGAACTGGAAGCAGGCTCCAGGCTCTGAGCTAGCTGTCAGCACAGAGCCCGACACGGGGCTTGAACCCACAAACGTGAGATCTGACCTGAGCCAAAGTCAGAGGCTTAACTGACTGAGCCACCCAGGCGCCCCTGTGTTCACTTCTTTGAGGACTGAAATTTCATGCTGATGGATTGAACACTTCATAATCCTTTTGATACAGGTGTTGAGTAAGGCCCTGTGAGTAGAAAGGCAGACTCATCATTGAAATATATTTTATTCTTGTCAGAATCAATGCTGGCTACTTCAAACGGGATGCTGCCATGATACTTAGGGATTTCTGGATATCAGTGTCAGCTCGGACCAACAATCCTCAAAAATGTTTGGATATCCCCTTTCTCCAATGTATAATTACTCCATTGAAAAAGTTTCTTTATTAATTTTGAGAGAACGAGAAAAAGAGAGAGAGAATGCGTAAGCCAGGGAAGAAAAGAGAGACAGGGAGAGAGAGAATCCCAAGCAGGCTCCATCCTCAATGCAGAGCCCCGTATTGGGCTCCATCTCATTACCCCATGTTACAACCTGAGCTGATATCAAGAGTCAGATGCTTAACTGACTGAGCCATCCAGGTGCCCCTAGTACTCCATTAAATGGCAGTCAGTAATTCCATGGTAGTTAATAATCAGGTTGATTGTTTCCATGAAGACTTGTTATCTATTGTGCTGTCCTTGCTTTTAGAGATATGGCCTCTACTCAGTCAGTGAGTTCTAGGTTAAAATCAGCTTAGATGTGAAAACTGGGGAAGAGAGTGTTGCTTTTTACTGAAACAAAAGTTATCAGTGTCTTGGTCATCCACTTTTGCTAGATTCCCATCTATTTTGTAGGGATGTGTTTTCAGCTAACCATTTCCATTGCTGATCAGACTTTCTGACTACCTTTGTGACCTCATTAGGATAATTATATCCAATTGGCTGCTAGCTCCTGCCATTTGGCCTCCTTCTTCGGGGGTCCTATCTAATACCGATTTCTTCTGCTATCAGTGAGACAAGTTCTGTAACCAC
Organism: Helogale parvula; assembly: GCA_004023845.1. Lineage (NCBI taxonomy): Eukaryota > Metazoa > Chordata > Mammalia > Carnivora > Herpestidae > Helogale > Helogale parvula. Next base: position 26,815 of record PJEM01005451.1, read on the forward strand.
CTCTTCTGTGATCATCCCTGGTGTGCAGAGAAGGCCACCACTGAGCCACTTAGCAATGCTGGTGCCTTTCTTCCTGGTGCCTTTCTTCCTGGTGCCATTTCCATGGCCTTGATACATGGCCTGTTTTCCAGACCATGGTAGGACATGACAATTTGATGGCTTTCCAGTCTTACATGGTATACTATCTACTCTAGCCTTCCCACTTCTCTCATCCTTTCAGTGCTTTTGTATTCTTTATACTACAGCAATTCTTGCATTTCAATTTAGCATGGACCATCACTCTCCTATTTTTTGAGAGAGTTTGAGAAGAACAGGTATCAGCTCTTCCTTAAATGTTTGGTAGAAATTACTCTGACACTTCTGTGGGCTCCTGGGTGACTCAATCAGTTAAGTATCCGACTTCAACTCAGGTCATGATCTCATGGTCTGTGGGTTTGAGCCCCACGTGGGGCTCTGTGCTGACAGCTCAGAGACTGGAGCCTGCTTCAGATTCTCTGTCTCCCTCTCTCTCTGACCCTCCCCCACTTGTGCTCTGTCTCTCTCTGTCTCAAAAATAAACATTCAAAAAAATTTTTTATAAAAATGTAATTACTCTGACATTTCTAGAAAACATCCCAGAAGCAAATTTGCATCGTTTCCTGGAGTTCTTGCCAGAGTATTATACCCCATATCAAAAGAAATTGTTCCTGAATTATCTCTCTTTATTCTACTTTATTTTTGAGTTTCTTTCCTTGATTAAGGACCTTCAGAAACCAATCCTATGCCTGTCCTCCTTGCTTTTTCTGATTATGTCTTGCTAGGTGTTGGCATTCCTTTAATATATAATCTCTTTTTTCTTTCAATAGCCCAAGCTCATCCCTGAGTGATGTTGTTATGACTTTATCCTATATATAAGCGTAGTGGCTAGGAGAAGGTGGAGGGCATTTAGAGAAGATTCTAAGGAGGACACTGGTTATTTTCAAGGGAATTTTCTGAATGATTTTCAGTCAAGGTGGGGCAGGCTCACTAGCTCTTACTAGGAAGATATTGGCAATTCAATGAGCTCAGTAAGTTCAGAGTATCTAGGAATTCTAGATCTTCAGGGGCATCAACACAAATGTCTCTATTTCATATCAGTGTCATATTCTTTTTCAATCAGGGTCCTGAACTTGACATAGAAGGCCTATATTAGGAAAGAGTTTAATCTCATTTAGAGCTTGGCTATTCTGGTAAGCCTAGTCTGTTTTACAGAAATGTGTGCTACTATAGAATCCCTCTGGCTTTTACCCTTGCTTTCAGTGTGTGATAAATTTTTCTCGACATTTTCTTATTTCTCTACTCTCCAATTTGAGTTTAATAAGTTTAATAACAGCCACCTAATTCCCTTGTACTTATGGTTACCATGTCCCCTATGTTTCTCAAATATCTCATACATGGTGCTGCTAATTCATTCTTTTCATCCCAATTCTCCACTGGCAAAGTTTAAAGATTGGCCAGCCATGCATGGCAGGAATACTCTGTGTTCCTGATATGGTGATGGTACAAATGATGGCACTTTATTGCCAGCCAGATTACAACAGATTCAACTTCAGCATCATTCTGAGTGCCTGCTTTCCTAGACTATCTCAGACTGCATTCCCTGCAGAGGAGACTCTGGGGTGCGATTTAGTATGCAGGATTTTCATTGAAGTTTCCCTGTGATTAACATTTGTATAAGGAATGGGAAGAAGCAGAATTGGTCAGAAGAGGAATTAAATTGCACTGAAGACCCAATGACAAACTCAGACAACACCACAGGGAGCGCTGAGGCAAGAATGACCTTAACAAAAAATATTTATTTATTTATTTTGAGAGAGAGAGAGAGAGAGAGAGAGAGAGAGAGAGAGTGTCAGAGGGGCAAAGAGAGAGAAGGAGAGAAAGAATCCCAAACAGACTCCAAGCTCAGCATGGAGCCTGACATGGGGATTGATCACACAACTAACTGGCCTTGGACAAGGCAGCTCTTCCTGAGGGGATCTCTGAGGAGGCTGACCACACTTCTGGTAGCCGAAGTAACAAATCCACCCATAGAGGTGACATGCCCGGCATACCGTAGTGCCTGCCACATAGCTCCTACATACTCATCGTTCATATCTACCTAACCCAGAACCCTAGCTCAAAATCCTACCCAACCGATATCTCTCCATGCAGGCGATAAGAATTCTCATAATTGTAGAATTGTATTTGAGTCAGCTGAGGAAGGCTTGCATTGGTTTTGGTTTTAAATTGATACAAGTGTTAGTTTTTTCATTACTAGTTACTTTTAGTGATTGAGGTGTACTACTTGATTACATAGAGAATTCATGGTGATGCACACTTGTTTTGAATATTTTCTGGCTTACACATTTTTTGGTACTAAACTTTTGTAAGACATGTTCATTTGCTTTTTTTTTTAATAACTAAAGTATGACCCAAATGTTTTATTTTTTTAAGTTTATTTATTTACTTTGAGAGAGAGAGAGAGAGAGAGAGAAAGGCAGAGTATGCGAGCAGTGGAAAGGAAGCAAGAGAGAGAGAGGGAGAAAATTCCAGCAGGCCTTGCACTGTTAGTTCAGAGCCCAATGGGGATCTTCAACCCAAACACTGTAAGATCATGACCTGAGCCAAAATCAAGAGTTGTACGCCTAACTGACTGAGACACCCAGCATCCCTGACCAAATGATTGAGATCATTAATTTTCAAATGAATTCAAGGGTTCTCAGAGAAAACACATTGAAAAAAGAAAAAAAGATCCTGAGGAAGAATTTGCTTATTATTCCTTTATTCTTTATGCTGTTTTCAAGGGATTGTTTATCTACAGTCAGGGTAGATAAAAGTATGTGGCATTTAAACCTTAGTCAGGGTCAAGGAGAGAAGCTATTTTTTATTTGAAAAGGAATAAAATTTCTGATCCAAATATAAAGTAATATAAAGTATTCAGTGTAAATGTTTTTCTGTTGTACAGGATACCCTGACTACAACCTCAAACAATTACTAAGAAAAGTGTCATATTTTGCCACAAAATACACCTCTGTATACACATTTTTTAAGATCAGAACTATAAGTTCTGGAAACAGTAAATTAGTAGATCTGCTTTATGTGTCTGTTTCTTTCTTAATGCTTTTATTTTATTTTATTTTATTTTATTTTATTTTATTTTATTGAGAGACAGAGACAGTGTGAGCAGGGGAGGGGCAGAGAGAGGGAGACACAGAATCTGAACCAGGCTCCAGGCTCTGAGCTAGCTGTCAGCACAGAGCCCGATGTGGTGCTCGAACCCACGAACCGTGAGATCATGACCTGAGCCGAAGCTCGATGCTTAACCGACTAAGCCACCCAGGAGCTTCTGTATCTGTTTCTTATATAATTCAAAATAGAGAAACATTTAACCATATTTTAGATATTCCACTCTTAAAAACTCAAGAATGACATATTTTTATCCTTGCTTGTATCTCTCATTTGATGCATTGAACAACTACTTATTAAATATAACATGTAAGATGTAGTGCTAGTTTTGGAGAAACATTCCCAGATGACTTGAATATATTCAAAGAGCTTAAAGTTTATAAGCCATCCCGAACATGATTAAGCTTGCAGTGTAATTTCTTAGTACTAATGTAATTCTTTTAGTAATAAAATGAGAGCAAATTCAAATTATAATCCCCTCTCCATTGATGCTAAGTATATGGGTAAAGCCTTGAATGGTGTCCAGATGGCTATATTTTATAATATTTTCTGTAATTAATCGTATTTTAAATAATGATGTTCAATTAGTATGAAATATCACATGGGTGTTAAGAAAGTGTTTCTTCAATCTGTCAATATTCTGAAGTAAATGTATTTACTCAGATGACGTACTAGTTTGTTAGGTTTGCTGTATAATAAAGTACCAAAAACTGCACGGCTTAAAAGAACAGAGATCTGTTCCAAGCCTCTCTCCTAGCTTCTGGTAGTTTCCTGGTATCGTTGGCGTTCTTTGGCTTGTAGATATGTCACTCCACTGTCTGCCTTCACTTTCACAGCATTTTTCCTGGGTCTCTTCACATAGCCTACTCTCTGGATGGGTCTATCTTTGTTCAAATCCCACCCTCCCCATTTTTTTATTTGAGTGTCGTTGACACACAATGTTACATTAATTGCAGGTGTACAACTTAGTGATTTGACAAGTTTGTTCATTATACTGTGTTCACCACAAGCATAGCTACCATCTGTCCCATTGAATCGCTATTACAGCATCATTGACAGTATTCCTTACGCTCTGCTTTTTATTCCTGTGACTCACTCATTCCATAACTGAATGCCTACATCTCTTACTCCCCTTCATCCATTTTGCCCACCCACCCACCCCTCCCATCTCTGGCAGCCATCATTTTGTTCCCTGTATAGTTCTGATTCTTATTCATTCATTTTTTTTCTCCCCCGTTTTTGTAAGCGCATGTGTCATATTGGCTTGGGGCCCACCTTAATGATTTTAGTTTAACTCGATTAAATAGGATCTTTACAAAGACCCTAAGGTCACATATAATGTGAATACAAGGCCACATAATAAGGTTACATTCTGTGGTTATTGTAGGTTAAGACTTTAACATATCTCTTTGAGGGATATGATTCAAATCATAATAGATGAATAATGATTATTCAAAATGATAACCATATTTGCAGCTCCAAGTTTCAAATATAAAATTAAATCAAATTATCCACATTACTGAGAGGTCATATTTCCATGACATTTTTAACCTCAGAGAAAATAATAAGGTATATAGATTTAAAAAAAACAAGCTCTTTCTATTATTGAAAAACTCCCATCTTGTTTAACTCATATCTTTTGTACATTTGATTTTTCTGGTTATGCACTAATACACAAAGAATTGTAAAGTCTATGTGTTTTACATAGGTTCCAGTCTAGTTCTATATCAATTCTAAAGAGCTTAACACTCCAATAATTTTGGACCTAAAAAGAAAAAAGATACACATCTAGTTGGAATCAATATTTTTTCTTAATTCCCTTTTCATGTTCTATTCTACAAGAATCTTCTTTTCAATCTTCTATAATATCTATGTGCATATATTTTGTAGGATATGATGTTTTATTAAAGATGAGTGTTTTATAAGGCAATGGCTCATAGCATTGGGCGCACTTTAAAGTCACTTGGGGAAAAGGAAATATTGAGAAATTTGTTCAAAATTATCTTTTTTACCGAATAATTAGACTACTCTCAGGAATTAAAGTTGGTTGTGCTATTCATTTTATTTGTCATTTTAAAAAGTTTCCAGACAGCTTGTGATATGTTGACATTCAAGTTACTTTAGAATGATTTAATCACTCAATAGGCTTAAGACATTCAGAAGGAAAATCAATGCAGCTATATCATTCCAGAAAAAAACCTGCTTTTTTTCCTAAATGCATAATGTACCATGAGGGGAAATATAGCTTTTATATGAATTATTCAAGTAATTTTTTTCTGGTAAAAAGATTTGATCTGTAGACTCTTATTTAGCATATTGAATACTCTTTGTTCCACTTTAGAAATATCAACAAGTCTTTTGGATTTTTGACTCTTCTTGGCCTAGTATTCTTTACCATTTTCTACCCTATCCGTTCAAAATGAAATCATCTCTCATCAGAACCATGTCCATGTTTGGGGGCACCTGAGTAGCTCATTTGGTTAAGCGATCAACTCTTGATTTCAGCTCAGGACATGATCTTGCAATTCATTGGATCAAGCCCCACAGTGGGCTCTCTGCTGAAAATGTGTAGCCTGCTTGGGATTCTCTTTCTCTCTTTGCCCCTTGCACACACTGGGGCTCTATCAAATAAATAAATGTTAATAAGGAAAAAAAAAAAGAACCAAATCCATGTGTCCCTAATAAATGAGATAACCACAGATACTCTGAAATATGTTTAAAAAGTTTTCTCATTGAAACTAGACTGATTACTTTAAAATACAAATCTAGTAGTATTACCCATCTGCTTAAACATTGTGAATGGCTTTCTTTTGCTCTGGATATAAAAATGGGCTCCATAATACTGAGCATCCTTGCCCATATTCCAGGCTAATGTTAAACAAGATGTAGAAGCTTTTGTGGTCCCTTTTTGATATTTCCTCTCTCTGCAGTGGAAGTGTCTTTATAGTCAAGCCCCAACCACTTTCATTATTCTCCAACTTACTGATCTTCTGCCACATATCATGGATTCTGCCTTTCAACTCTTTGGTCCAGAACCAGATGTAAAAAAATTTATAACAATAATATTGTGATTCTTACATATTGCTGTATTTTAAAAAATGTCCACAGGGCGTTAGCATTACTTAGGTCAATTATGACAGTTTGTGTGTGTGTGTGTGTGTGTGTGTGTGTGTGTGTGTGTGTAATTACACATTCTGGAGCATTTCAATGATGGAGATTTGTTGGATTCATGGGATTTGCTTTGTAAACACAAACATTTGCCATGTATGACATTACCTAATGCCTTAAATTTCTTACCTTGAAATAAATGCAATGTTGGAAAAATATTTCTTGAAATGATGACATATCGAATAGAAGTAAAAGATTATGAACCAAAATTCTTGCAGAAAATTCAACTACTTGATGTTACAAAACATCTTAAAAGTATATATTGAAAAGAATTCCATTACAGGAATAAGCTTCTGGTTATAAAATAAATGTCACGGTGTGTGTGTGTGTAAGGTCTAGTATGGTAACTTAAAAGTACACAATCAGAATAAACTAACGACTTACAAACAAACTCAGGGTTATGATTTCATACTCAGAGAAACAGCCAAAGCATAAGTAAATCTGACATCTAGTTTTAATATATTTCAGAAAATCCTTCTTATAAGGTAATAAATGAATGTTTTCCAGTTTGTAACGAAGTCAGAAACATTTCTCAGAAACATGAAAAAGTTTTTTCTTTAAAATCCCTAAATGTTGTACACATCATTTTTTTATGTCATCAATAAATTGAACAGTGGATATAACTAATAACGTCAATGTATGTAACTAAGACACAGGATTCTGGTTTTCGTTTTGTCAGGAAGAATCACTTTTAGTCACTTATCTCTTCAAAGAAATAAATGAAAAATCTGGACATAACATACATATCTGTTGAGAGTTGAAAATTATAGAATAAAATAACTTGTATAAGGCGGAGTAGTTGGTACATGGGAAGCATGAGATTGATTTGCTGATTAGCTAAGGCTGGAGGCTGAATAAAGGGATTTGAATACTAAACCAAGGAATATGTTACTTAATCCTCTAGGCCAAAGGTACTCAAACCTTGCTCTATGTAGCAGTAAATAAAGAAATTGTTATAATCCCTACAGTCTGAGATCCTGACTCTCCTACCGGAAACTCTTATTTAGTAAGTCTAACATCATATTTTGTTTTTAAAAAGCATTCCAAGGGGCACCTGGGCGGCTCAGTCTATTAAGTGTCCAGCTCTTGATTTCCGCTCAGGTCATGTTCTCAGAGTTTGTGGGTTTGAGCCCCACATCAAGCTTGGCACTGTCAGTGCTCAGGATTCCGTCTCCCTCTCTCTCTGCCCTTCCCCCACTCCTCTCTCTCTCTGAAAATAAATAAGTAAACATTTAAAAAAGAAAAAAAAACAAGCATTCCAAGTGAATCTGAGGATAACGTTTTTTTGAGAAACACTACTCCCAGCCATAAGGAGCTAAGAAGTATTTTAAAAATTGGAGGATGAAAACTGATTGATCTACTGACATTTAACATTGGAGAATGCAAGCGATGTCTTAGCATATGCATGTTCCACATTAATTTTTACTAAAAAAAGTCATGTGTTTTCAAGTATAGAAATAATTACAGAGTGCATGGCTGAGAAAATATATAAAATCTATGACAATGTATACAAATAAAAATCCATTACCTACATGATAGATGACATGCCAGTGACATTGAATACTATAAATACTTCGTGCTATTGGTATTGAATGTCAAGGCCTTTTTAAAAAAAGTATGAGGTTTTAATAGGGTGCCATTTTACATATTATCCTCTGTCAAAAACATTTACATTTATAATTGGTATATAAAAGTTCATGAAAACTGAAATATTCATAAGGCAAGGAAAAGTTTTATGAAGAACAAGAAATTGATGGATGCTTCAGTAAAAATGAACTGTCTCCATTAAAAAGAGACAAGTTTTATAACTGTTCATAATGGTGATCTCTTACTGGCTATAAAGCAGTTAGCAATATATGAAATTTTGATGATAAAAAGATTCATCATACTTTATTGCGTTACAGAAGCTATTTTGTTCATTATTTTTATTCGTATATTTTTCTGTATTTTTATTCTAGTATAAAACTAATTGTGTATATTTAAAATATGCATTAAATTATAACCTTGAATTTTTCTTCCTTTAACAGAAAGTAAATCTCAGAACGTGGATTCCTACCAGTGTCACTTAACATTTATTATAATCATTGAGGTTTTTAATATAAAACATGTGAGATTTGAGAAATCCCCCCAGAGAATACATTTCTGCAATATTTTATTATTTTATTTAGGTAGTGAGTTGCTAATTTGGTGGGAATTTATATTACATTCAATATTTTTCTTCATTGTATTTTCAAATTATTTTCAAATATCAATTGATGTTCTCTAAAAGACTTGAATATTTTTAGACATCCTATTTCTAATTCTAGATTTAAAGATTCTCCTTGTAAATGTATGCTGGTATTTTCACATATTGATGAATGTTTTTGTTCTTAGTTACTTTAGTTACTATTGATTATTCAAAGTTGCATGGGGTACACCCATTGAATTATTGGCCTTATACTCTTTTCATTTTATATTATTTTTTAAACATTTATTTATTTTTGAGAGACAGAGAGACACGGAGAGCAAGCAGGAAAGGGCCAGAGAGAGAGGGAGACACAGAACCTGAAGCAGGCTTCAGATTCTGAGCTGTCAGCACCTCAGAGATCACGACCTGAGCCAAAGATGAATGCTTAACTGACGGAGCCACCCAAGGCACCCCAGCCTTATACTGTCATCATTAAAATGGATCTACAATAGTGTTAAAAAAATGTTTCACAGAAGAAGGTTATTTTGTTATTTGTTTTTAAGTTTGTAGGCAAGACAATACTTTGAAATGAGTGTCAGATCTAGACATAAAATATTTCAGTTGGGGTCACAAATTTGGTTTTAATATAAAAAGTTAGATCTTGGGCGAATCAAAGTATACCAGATTTTTACAATATACCAGTAAGATGGATGCATAAAGGATTTAAGCACAGTTTTCCTTCTCCAAACTGTAAGAGAAAACCAAATGGAAGAATGGAGGCCTTAGTGGGAACATTTCCAAAACTTAAACAAAATAAATATCAAAACTTTTTCCAAATAAACAGGGCAATGGGGAATTGAGAGAGAATACCCAGTGGTACGGACTCCAGAATAGATATGATCACTTTCTGACTTCTCTGGGTGGAAAAACACACCTCATAGAAAACCTTCATTCACTTCCGGATGGCATTTGAATAGTGGTGAGAGCAGCTAAGCGTTCTCGTAACCAGTGCAAAGTGTCAGATGTCAGGAAGGACAGCAAGTCGAAGGGAACCCTGAGACTCTTACCAGGGAGCACTTAACACATGTGTTCTTCTTCACGCATGAAAGACATTTTGGTCCAAGGATATAATAGTGACATCAGTGAGAAATGAGATAAAAAAGTATATCTCACTGGAGGCCAGTGATGGCTCCTCATGTATGATGCATACATATTTCTCATTTAAATCCCTATGAGTTTCGGGATTACAATTTTATTAGAATCCTTAGGTATAAATATCTGTAGGTCTGAGGCTACAAAAAACCCTCTGCAGATATGCTTGGCTGGATCAGTCAGTGGAGCATACAACTCTTGATCTCAGAGTTGTGAGTTCAGTTCCCAAATTGGGTATGGAGACTACTTAAAAAATAAGGAATAAATAAAAATTTAAAACAGGAGGCTTCTGGGTAGCCCAGTTGGTTAAGCGCCAAACCCTTAATTTTCGGGCAGGTCATGATCTCGTGGTTCGTGAGTTCGAGCCTTGTGTCGGGCTCTGCTCTGACAGTGCAGAGCCTGCTTGGGATTCTCTGTCTCTGCTTCTCCCCTGCTCATGCCATCTCTCAAAATAAATGAATAAACTCTAAAAATTTTTTTAAAAATAAGATCTTAAGAAATTGCCTCTGCACAGTACGTATAGTATGAACCACTGAAAACACAAGTTATCTAAATCTTATAAGCACACACATATGTAACTTATATATCTAATCTTTTCATATATGATATATGAACTAATGAAATATATATGTGAGAATTTAGTATTATTTCCCACCTAGGTGGGATGTTTTCAAAAGAGATTTAACAGACTTCTTTATGAATTGCTGCTCTCTTAAATGAATATTATTCATATCAACTATATTAAGTCTGTAGACTTAATACATGATTTATTATATTTCAACGTGCAAAAGAGAAACCTGTAATTCTAGCCACGTGCTGTGGACACAGTATAAACAAGTACATTATATAGAGTTTCTTTTACCCAATCCTCCAACTTTTTAATGTGTAAATAAATGATCTTTCCCCTGCTTAAACCTCTCCCATGGTTTCCAATTGTGATTAGAATAGAAATAAAACTCTTTCAGGAGGTATGCATGTAATTACATCATCTTTTCCTGGTCTGGCTTTGAGAGTAATTCATGTCATTCTTCTCTCTTTTCACTGGGAACTTGTTATTTTGTGGGAATATATCAAGCCTTTTCCAAAATCATTAAGTTGACACCTGCTGTTTACTCTGTTGGATCTCCAAGTATTCGATCCTATCTTGTAATTAAGCTCTCATCTGACATATAATTTCAGGGAAGAGGACCTACAAGAAGAGGACCTTCGAGAAGTAGCCTCCTCACCCAAGTTAAATACATACACACACAAAGCTTTATTGTTTTCACAGCCATTTCACTATTACTTTTTAAAATTTTTTAAAAATGTTTATTTATTTTTGAGAAAAAGAGAGACAGAGTGTGAGTGGGGGAGAGCAGAGAGAGAGGGAGACACAGAATCCAAAGTGGCTCCAGGCCCTGAGCTGTCAGCACAGAGCCTGAGGCAAGGCTTTAACTCACAGACCTTGAGATCGTGACCTGTGCCAAAGTTGGACAGTTAACCGACTGACTTACCCAGGTGCCCCCACAGCCATTTCACTACTTTATTAAACCTTTTATTTGAGTGCTTTATCTGAGATTTTAAAATAATAAATATGAAGGCTAATTATTAAATCATAATTATTATGTAAAACTAATACTATTATCAAAGGGGAAGTGTTTATTCATATATCTATTTTATTCATTTCTGTTTAAGGGCTAATTAAAGGAGTTATATAAACATTAGAAATTGTAACCAGTAATAGTACGTTACCTGGGCGACTACGCATGTTACTAGAGCATCATTAACAAAGCCGTGGGTGAGGAGACTTAAGTCTGGAGAGTTAAAATAGTTTCATGTGGACCATGGAGGCCTTGAATGTCTTGATAAAATATTTGATTCTGAGAGAAAAACAATGAAAGTTTTAAGCCTTGAAAAGACATAATCAAATCTGTAACTAGGGGGAAAATATCTTGGGTGCAATAATATAAGATATTTGAGGCAATGTTGCCATCTTACTCATTTTCATTCATTCATTCATTTATGTAACAGTTATTAATTAAGCACTGTTTCAGACACTGAGGTACAGTGGTGAATAAATAAAATTCTTATCCTTACAAAGTTCATTCATACAAACATTCCAGTGGAAGGTACAGAAAATAAGCAGATGAACAAAACATATCAATGAAATTATGAAATTATGAATAGTGATTCTGAATAAATGCTACTATGAACAATAAAAGAAAGCCAAGGAGATGCAAAAATAATGGTTGATGTTTTAAGAAACTTCTTTTAGTATGGAAATTTTGAACAGATGTAAATCTGTGGAAGAGAGATATGACACAATACATGGAGAAATGTAAACATATCACCTTTCTGAAACATATAGACCTTAAGACCCTACAGTCTTACAATTATTGAGGGTCCCAAAGAGCTTTTGTTTTTATGAGTCTATCTATGTCTACATCTATGATTACAGCTATGGCTACATCTGTATCTGTATCTATACACCCATATGCCGATATCACCTCTCTATATGTGTCTTATTAGGGATTAAAATCAGTGTTATAAAATATTCATTAATTCCTTTAAAAATAAAAGTAACAATTCATAGCCTGTTAATATAAAATACATTTGTAGAAAGCAACTATTTTGGGGGTGCCTCGGTGACTCAATCAGTTAAGCATCCGACTCAGCTCAGGTCATGATCTCACAGTTCACGAGTTCAAGCCCCAAGCTGGGCCCTGCTGTCAGTGCAAAACCTGCATGGGATTCTTGCTCTTTCCTCTTTCTCTGCCTCTCCCCTGCTCATGCCTTCTCTTTCTCTCTCTCAAAATAAATAAATAAAAACTTAAAAAAAAAGTAACTGTGTTTTTCCAAAACCAAAAAGAAAAGAATGGAAATTTTTTACATGTTTACAATTTTATTTAATTTTAGGTTAAATAGAATCTATCAGGGTTTTCAGATTTGTTCCACAATCAATATATTGCAGTGTGTTATTTAGATTGAAGTATCTGAAGAAAATATGACCTCGTGAAAATACATAATTAGAAAACTAAATAGTATTTTAATCATCTTTTCAGATAATTATGAATATTCTGTTGTTGATACTATTCCAAAATTTCACAAGCAGTTTTCTATTGTTTATTTCAATGTGGAATTTGAAACCACATCAATGAACTTCTCATGCTCTATTCCAACAAAGTGCGTTGATATTTCCTATACTTTGAATGGGTATTTATCTATATATAACCTCATAACATCATGTATTTGTCATTTGGAAAACATTGATTCACTGAGTTGAAAAGTTGGCACATTTCATTATAAAATGTCAAATAAAATTGTATTTGTTATTATCATCACAATCCCATAGAAAAAGTCCTTAAATCTTACCTCTTACTGGATTGACGCCTTTATCATTATGTAACACCCTTCTTTGTCTCTTATTAGTCTTTTTCCCCCGGAGTCTATTTTGCCTGATACCATTTGCATGAACTATTTGCTCCCATACCTACACTTTCAATCTGTGTGTCCTTACATCTGAAGTGTGTATTCTATATATAGGCAGCATACAGATGGGTCTTATTTTTGGTTTTGGTTTTCTTATACATTAACCACTCAGTCCTTTGATTGGAGAATTAATTTATGCATCCAAGATAGGAGTACCTAAGTACATAAAGTAAGTATTAACAAACCTAAAGAGAAAAAGTAGACAACAATACAGTAATAGTAGAGGGCTTTAATACGCCACTTACATCAATGGATAGATATTCAGACATAAAATCAATAAGGAGACATCAGCCTTAAAGGATATGTTAGACTAGATGGACTTAATAGACGCTCATAGAACACTGCATTCCTCAGACACATTCTCCACACGTGCCCATGGAACATTTTCTAAGGTAGATCATACGTTAGGCCACAAAAGAAGTATTAATACATTTCAGAGTATTGAAAGCATATCAAGGATCTTTTCTGACCACAATTGTTGAAACTAGAAATTAATTACATATAGAAAACTAGAGAATTCACAAATATGTAGAAATTAAACAACTTCCTACTGAACGAGCAATGGATCAAGGAAGAAATTGAAAGAGAAAATAAAAAATAGGTCGAGACAAATGAAAATGGGAATGCAACATACCAAAATTTATAGGATGCAGCGAAAGCAGTTCTAAGAGAGAAGTTCCTGGTGATAAATGTCTACCTCAAGAAACAAGAAAAGTCTCAAATAAATGACCTAAATTTACACCTCAAGGAACTAGAAAAAGAAGAGCAAATGGATCCTGAAGTTCGTAGAAAGAGCAAAATAATAAAATTTAGCTAACAAATAAATTAAAGACTAAAATACAATGGAAAGGTCAATGAAATTAAGAGCTGTTCTTTGAAAAGATAAACAAAATTGATAAACTTTCGGAAGAGCTCCCTACCCTTCTTATTTTTTTGGAAGAGTTTGAGAATAATTTGTATTAATATTTTTGTATGTTTAGTAGAATTCACCAATGAAACTATCTGGTTCTGGACTTTGGTTTATTGGGAATCTTTTGGTTACTGATTTAATCTCCTTACTAGTAGTTAGTCTTTTCAGATTTTCTATTTCATCATGATTTAGTCTTGGCGTATTTATGTTTCCAGGAATTTATGTTTCTTCTAGGTTTTACAATCTATTGGTCTATAATTGTTCTGAGTGGTTCTTTATGATCCTTTGTATTTCTGGGACATCAGTTGTACCATCTTTTTTATTTATGATTTTATTTGTCTGAATTCACTCTCTTTTTTTCCTTTCAAAATTCCAAATGCTTGAAGTCAATGCTGCTGGCTTTTTACCTTAAAGTAAACGGTGGGTTACTCTGTTCATTTTTGAGAAGGTAGCTGTCAAGTCTCAATATATAGAGTTTAACAATTATTCATGAAATAAAGTGGTGTTCCATGAAAAAAAAAAAAAAACAGCTAGTTCAGCTGACAATTCTTTTGCCCAAACTGTTTTTCTTGAGACAATCTTTGTACGTTAGTAGACATCAGAAATGCTTTTTGTGGGCTTCCTATTTGAACACAGACTGTTAAAAAGGTACTTACTCAAGAGTCAATATTTAAATAACTTTTACAGCTTCATCAAGAATCATTTATTTATTCATTTTTAGATTTTAAAAAATTATTTCTTTGTTTTTTACATAAAACATTGGTTTAAAGTAAACCCAGTGTAGGGCTTGAACTTCTGACCCTGAGATACAGGGTTGAGTGCTCTAGCGACTGAACCAGCCAGGTGCCCCTCATCAAGAATATTTTTAAACCAGGCTTACATTTGATTTTTTAGCTGTGTGAGTTTTGGTGAAGAATTCAAGGACTCTTAGTACAATTTAGTGCTGGTACTGTGATTCCTAAAGTGCCAATGCCTCTACCCCTCAGTGCCAATGTCCTTTCTGTCATGTTGCTATGGTAGTAGTATTGGGCTATTCTTGGTTGCCTAACGATTATGTAGAACTTGAACATCACTGACTCATATTCCCTTTAGGAATCAAAGCACGGATGCTAAATGGTCAAGGGGCTGAGCTGATATAGCTCAGTCTTTATCAAAAAGTTTTACTATTACATTTTACAGATAGAGGAGACATTCTGAAATTAGAAGGGAAGAGCAGAAAAGAGCTTATGAAAGACTTACACCTAATTATAATTTTGCTATCCTATCATATGCAGTTTCATTTCATAAAGGGATTAGTGCCCTAAAAGCTTTGGGTGTGATAAGCATTTCAGCTAATATTTGTTCCCAAATGCCTGCGTATCCCAGGCCATGTAGGATATCTTGTGAGAGTACTTGAATTATAGTCGAGATATATATGTACAAAGGCCTCATATTTTTACCAGTTTATTTTAAGAGAACCCTGGAAAGGTCATTTTTACATTTAGTGATCTAGCCAATACACAGAGAGAATTTTAATAGTTGCCATCTTGTCTCCTCATTCTTCATTTTCCTTCATCACTTCTGAGGACATGAACGGGCATGAATCAGATCCTTTGCTGGGAGAATTTAGGAGACTTTGAAATGGCCACATAAACTTTACAGATTCTATGATCCTAATGTATTCTAGTGTCTATGACAAATTGACAATCTATATTGTTTGCACAAGTCCTCTGTAAAACAATATCTGGAACATTTCCTATATCTGAAATGAAATGCCCTCTGCAGTTACCAGCAAACATCTCTACTGTTAGGTGATTATCAATAACCTGATATTGTTTCCATGCACATCAAGAGTTACGCTAGTACCAGACAGAAAACAAAACTGAAACGCGACAGGCATATTCATAGAGCTTCTCTGAATGGACCGGGTTTATTTTCAATATTAGTCACTGTTCTCTTCTCCTCACACATTATGTTCAGCTAAAAGAGAACTTGAGACAGACTGCAGCCACAAAGAAACTCCTACCACAAATTTGCTACATCAATTTAACATCCCCTACCACTGTGTGCATTGATTGTTAGATAATTACCGTCCGATCATAGTTTACTCGCACTAGGTTTAGCATGGAACTTGATATGTGGCTGGAATGAAAGTGAAATTTCGTCAAACTACCTAGTTCAGACTCATTAAAAACTATGACCTGAGACATGTTTCTTAAGCATTCTTTGTCTGCTTTCCCCGGGAAATAGTAATTGCATCTACCTCATAAAGTGTTTTTCAAGAATAAATGTATTAAATGAGGTGAGAGAGCAGTGTCTGTCCCTAGTAAATGTTTATATTTTTAATTTAAAAATTGTGTTAATGTTTATTTTTGAGAGAGAGAGAGAGAGACAGGCAGACAGACAGACTGAAAGTGAGAGAGGGGCAGAGAGAGAGACACACACACAGAATCCGAGGTGGGCTTCAGGCTCTGAGCTGTCAGCACAGAGCCCGATGTGAGGCTCGAACCCACAAACTGTGACATCATGACCTAAGCCGAAGTCGGTCCCCAACCAACTGAGCCACCCAGGAGCCCCCCCTAGTAACTGCTTAAAATGTATATTTTGTTATTATTATTATTTATCCTTTCTATATTTTCTTAGTTAATTTATCAGGTGTATTTGTAACATGCCTGCACTTATACCTTAATTTTGCTTTTTAATTCATAATTGTCTACCTCGGACTTACTAGTACTGGGATTATTTTCATTTTAATTTAGCTTCTAGATGTTTGCCTTTGGCTACAAGGCCTGTGGAGAAAATTGTTTTTACTGAAGTTTTAAGAATCTTTACTAAGTACTAAAAGCATCCTTTTCAAAGAAATGTGGAGGCTAAAAAATTATAGCTCAGCCAAAAATTATAAGACTCCTTCCAAGTCTATCATTGGCTGGAGATATTTCTTTTGGCAAATAATTAACTCAAGCTTTAGAAGTGTATTGTTTAATCTATTTTACAAAAGAATACAAGACAAAGCCAAACCAAATAAAACCTTACAGTCATTCTTTGGATACATCAAATTAGGACTGTGAAGTAAGAGTAATTCCTGGGCAGTGGGTATACAGGTCATTATTTTTTTTTTAAATGCAATTATAATTAAATAAGGATGCAGTAAGATTGTAATAACACTGGTAATTTTTGGAGTTTAAAGATAAAGGCTATCATTTCCCTTGTGTGTTGGACAGACATGTGTTTTTGGCAAACACCTTGAATTTTTGCTCTGGCTCTATTACAGCCACCCTTATCTGCATTTCCTACAGAGAAACAGAAAAGAAAGAAAAACCCCAGTTTGCTGAGGCAGGAATAAATGCATTGTGTATCTGATATAGTTCATTCATTCCTTTGAAAAAAATTCTGGCAGCCTACCAATTTGCAGTGAAAAAAGATTTCTTTTCAGTGGTGAAATTAATTCCTATTAAAATTGCAAGACTCTTTCCACTAGCAGACTGTCTTTTGTTAAGATGAATCACAAAATTAAACAAAATTTTTTTAAAAAGGAAGAAAAAAGTAGCATGAGAAAATAGAAGAAATCGATCATAACAAAACAGTATAGACCCATAGCAGCTTGTTTTCATAGGGTGACTATTATCTATGGGTGAGATCGTTTGGATTGATTTGATGAGCTTGGGAAAGAAAAACTAGAATACTTACAACATTAAAAAAAAACTGAT
This sequence comes from Helogale parvula, assembly GCA_004023845.1. NCBI lineage: Eukaryota > Metazoa > Chordata > Mammalia > Carnivora > Herpestidae > Helogale > Helogale parvula. The sequence goes on from PJEM01005451.1 coordinate 44,549, forward strand.
TTAAAGGTGAAAATATAATAAGAATTTGAGTATTAAGTTTGTACTTAAAGTGTATATGCTGTCATATATATGTACATAACACATACAGTTTGTATAATGCATATATATGATTTTCTGAATTTAGCATATTTTTTATTTATTTAATTATTGTAAATATTTATTTTGAGAGAGAGAGTGTGAGCAGGGGAGGGGCGGAGAGAGAAAGGGAGATACAGAATCATTAGCAGGTTCCAGGCTCTGAGCTGTCAGCACAGAGCTCGATTCAGGGCTTGAACTCATGAACCATGAGATCTTGACCTGAGCCAGTCATACACTTAACCGACTAAGCCACCTAGGCGCCCCTAGTATATATTTTAACTGACTATTAATCATTTCATTGTAATGTTATTATCTTCTGGAGAAAGCAAATTAGTTTTATTATTGATGAAGACTATGAAAAAGAGAATGAAATTATTTCAAATGATCAGAAACAAGAAAAAATGTCTTGCTAATGATAACAGTTCTAAGGAAAACACTTGATTTGTATAACACTATTAAAAAAGACCTTTCTTATATGACCATTTGTCTATGGAGAATTTTTAGTATGACAGAGTGCTATGAATATCTAAAAAAAATGGGAAGAAGAACTAGAATACGGTGAATCTCTATCATAACGGGATAATGAGCAGATTGAAAAGTCAGATAGTAAACACACACACACACACACACACACACACACGCATGCACACGCACACTTCCATAAATATGACCTAATTAGATTTCTCTTTTGAAGGTCAATGTCTTAATGTTTTACTGAGTTTTGTGTTTAAATTCTAATTGGCAACATATTTTTAAAACTGTAATTATTAAAAGTCTTAAAAACGTGTCTTTTGCTTTCTCCAAAAACTTGACCAGTAGCTGGTTTCACTTCTTCATTTATAGAAAAATATTATTGAATGAAGTATTTTATTAGGAAATCCACATAGAAATTTCTAGTAAAGCTATGTCTGTATACTCTAGCTAAATAAGACATATTTACAAAGATCATTTACTAGAAATATTGCCTCTTATTTAAAGGCCATAACACTTTTATTACCTTTCTTAGTAATTTCAATAGGTAAGAAATAAAATTTTTCTTAAGGCATATTTTACAGTAATAGAAATGCCTAAGGGAGCATTCCCTGACAAAAGAGGTTTGTCAGAATATTTCTACCTGAGTCAATCCCTTTCCACATTGTACTGTCACTAAAATATGAATTACTCAGAGTCAAATCATTCATTTTTTCTATTTACATTTATTATATTGCTCACCAAGTACCAGCTAGTATGCTGGGTCCATGAGAAAAAGGTGACTAAGCTTTTATCTATGACTTCAAAACACTAACAGTTTAGAATAAGATTTTATGGACGCCTGGATGGTGCAGTTTAACCAGTGTTTAATTTTGCTCTCAGATCAGGTCATGATCTCAGGTTTGTGAGTTCAAAACCCACCCAGGCTCCATGCTGGACATGAAGCCTACTTTAAAAAAGAAAAACGAAAAAGAAAAAGATTTTAATGCCTTTTTGTGAGTTCCATACATTATTTTCTCCATCTTCTCTGCCACTCTCTTGATTGTTAGTCCTCCCAGAAAGAAGACCACAGAAGGAAAGTTGAGACTTGATGTTCTAGAATATGAAGTTATATCAGATCCACTTTTTAAGTGGGAACAGTATTTTCTGTGTATGTATTCGTCTCTACTAAATGCTGAAAAAGAAAGAATGGGTAAATAGGGGAGAAAGAATTAACCAAAAGAAGTAAAAACAACGGGTTCCAGTTCAAAACAAATGAAAAAACAAAACAAAACAAAGTAACAACAAGAACAATAAATGCTTGTAAAGAAGGGAAGAGATTGCCCTTAACAAAGTAATATGTGTATATATCCTGCAGCAGATTTTTTATAAGTGTAGTCTAGAATTTAGATTATTTAGACCAATTTAAAGAGCTTGGGTAATGGAAAATGAGAATATTAAAAAAAATTCAGAAATGTCATTGTAGCTGCATACTTTCATATAAAATGTGGATGAACTTTGTAATGGTAGATGTTAAAAGCAGAATGAAGAATAAAATAGTTTTTAATTTAAAGATTTTAACTATACATTTCTCTTTCTATTGAATTCTATTTCATGATTCAACTTTTATCATTTGTTATTCTCAGTTTACCCCTTAGATTGACAACTAGATTATTACATTATATATTACATTAAGGCTCTGAATCTGCTTATTATGAAATGATTACAAATAACTAAGAATACTATGTCAAAATTACTGACTCTGATATACATTCTCTAAATCACTTTCCTTATAAAATGATAACATGTATCTTTACTATTTTTATATCACATTTTTAAAAGTTCTACACACTATAATTCAGCCAATGAAATTTATTAGCAAAAGCTAATGCTAATAATTCCCCTTCACATATATGGCTGATAAGAAAACTAGTTTCATTAGTGAATTAAGAAGTAAATCAAATCATAGTGAGAACAAAGAACCTCTAACAATTCTCAGTCAGTCAGAACCATTGAATTACTTCTGGTAATGTTTTTACAAATATGCCACATTATAGATAAACCAAGTAATTGTTTTACATCGATGTGATAGATCCTTCTAGCTTCTCTGTTGGGCCTATTTTCTCTTCCAAGGCACTCAGCTAAATTGTGTCTTCCACTTTCTTTAGCATTTAAGTGTGGCTTTGTGCCTAGTTCTCATTGAGAAAATGGAGTAACGGTGATATGGATCACTTCCAAGCCAATGTTTTGAGAAGTATGTTTGTTATGCTATGATCTTCACCCTCTTCTGGTCAGATGATGATGAGGCCGTGGTGGCCGCAGATCAAAAATGAAGTTGCCAACTTCACAGATATTTGAGTGGAGGAGAGCTACCCCCACACCAGGAACAACTCCCTGTGTGCACTGTAAGCAGGACGTACACTTTCATTGTGCTCTAGTCAATAAACACAAGGTTTCATGGTGGCAAGTGCAAAAATAATTCTAACTGGATGAGGCTACAAGCTTATGCTTAACTCTTAGTCTTTTAAAAAATTATCTTGTGGGATGCCTGGGTGGCTCAGTCAGTTGAACGTCCGACTTTGGTTCAGGTCATGATCTCACAATTTGTGGGTTCAAGCCCCGCATCGGGCTCTGTGCTGACAGCTAGCTCAGAGCCTGTGAGCCTACTTTGGATTCTGTGTCTCTTTCTCTCTCTGCCCCTCCCTTGTTCACTCTCTGTTTCTCAAAAAAAAAAAAAAAAAAAATTAAAAAAAAAAAATAAAATAAAAATTTTTAAAAATTAGCTTGTTATCAAGAAGTCAGTAAAACAAAACCAAACACATTGTAACTTTAATTCATATGTCCAAGTGTTCCTCCCTACTACAAGATGTGACAAGCACTTTGGGACATATATTAAATACATAAAAAGTCCTCTTTTTTAGACCACATTAGTCGAATATAGTAGGTAATTGCATGTGGTTCAAACTTACATGTATTTAATATCACATAAAGTACATTTTTGATATCAGTAAGAAAATCAAGTATCAAATTTCAATGTCAATTTTCTGGATTCTAGAATTAAAGAAATCTCAATTGGGTTTTCAATTATTTTAATTCCTAATCCCTAAAATAGGATTCCTTTTCCTTAAAACAATTTTCTATGAGTTCCAATTAAAAAAAAATCTCACTGTTTAACTGTACAAAACTGTGTTTATGAAATCTTGACTTTTCTCTTTGAGTAATATTTCCCAACCTCATAAACTGTGTCACACTGAGTCAATGGAATCTTCCATCAATCATAACTCGCCACTATATTCTGAAGGATTGATAGACTTGTTCTCATCCCAGAAACCCTTCCTACTTCTTGGTACATTCTCCCCAACTTTAAATTGACATCAAAACAGTTATAAAGGAAATATATTCCTTTTCATATACATTAAATTTGTTCTGTGATCCACTCAATCATTATTTCAGATCTACATCCACTAACTTTACTCTGTTCTTTTCTCTTCTTTGCACACACTGCTTCTCCTAAACAATCCTTTCTTCTTTCTACACAAATACTTATAATTATTTTATTTTTTAAATACACTTATTGATTATCACTCCAGCTTCCATATAGATGGTTATGTAGCTTGAAAGAAGGAAGCACACCTAAGGAATTGGTACGGAAGGCTGGTAGAGTACAGTGGTTAAAAGTACAACTGAAAGACAAAATCTTGAGCTTGGATTCTGGTTATTTCTCTATTTTGACATTTAAACCTTAGTTGGGTCATTTAACTTTATCAATAAAATAAAAATAATACTAGTATTTAAATAAGCTAATTCTTTTGAAGCACTTAGGGCAATGTTTTCAAATTAGCAAATGTCTAATAAATGTGAGTGATTTTATTGTTATTATACTGATAGATACACTTTGAGCTGTTAAATGCTATGTGATTGATTTGTAGAATTCTTGGTCTCTTTTCTTAATTCCCATTAAGTAAAGCAATATTTGCTTCAATTCATCCAAACATAACCTTTAACTTAAATAAAGAAAAGCTTTTAGTTAAAGGTCTTTTTTTAGGATCTAAGTAGATTGAGTCAACAATCCAGCAGCCCTGTATTCTCAGAGGAGAAGATGGTTAAACGCCAGTAAAGGAGCTTTGGATTTGACAGTTTTGTGACCTGAAGTAACTCTTCTTCCTTATCCCATTATGCCTTGCTAAAGCAAGCTCTTCAGCTGTCAGTCATTAACCCCAATTCTTAAACATCCTGAATCATATCTCTCTTCTTTACCTCCCCCCTTATCTTTCCAACTTCAGTTCACTTTTGTTTATATTAATGTGCCTATAAAGGCACCTTTGTATATGTAGTATTTTTTTAAATTATTTACCAATTTATTTACTCTTCTCTCGCCTTTGCAACTTTGTACAGAAGTTAAAATATATTGTAGACTAATTATTGAAGTAAAAGTCCCCCACCTCTTTTTTTTTTTTTTAATAGTGATTGTTGTCTCACCTTAGAAAGTGTTTTATATATAAATAAATACTTTGGAACCTAAAAATATATAATGTAACATATATTTTAAATGTATATATTACATATATAGTTGTCATATAAAATTTGATGCTAATAAAATTTTTTAAACCAGGTTTAACTTTTATTACAAATCTTCTTTCTTTTTTTGGTTAACGTTATTAGTGTATAGTGGAGATTTAATGTAATGCTGATTCCTTCAGAAGTGCTTGTGGATGTTTCATAATAACATTTGTTATAGATTATTTCACTTACAGCAAACATAATCTCCATAAGGCCAAAGTGATATTAAACCTCCTTGAGGAAAGAAGGGTGGTGTAGCTAACGCTTCCATGAACTGGCTAAAAGCATATGGGTTAGAATTGCACCAACCAGGATTTGAATCTCAGAATTCCCATGTATAAACCTGGCAAATTTACTTTTAAAATTAGGGAAGGGCATCTGGGTGGCTCCATCGATTAAGCATCCCACTTTTGGCTCATAGATCATGGTCTCACAGTTCATGAGTTCAAGCCCCACATCTGGCTCAGTGCTGACTGTGCAGAGCCTGCTTGGGATTCTCTCTCTTCGTCTCTCTCTCTCTCTCCTCCTCCTCTCAAAATAAATAAATAAACTTAAAAATAAAATAAAATAAAATAAAACTGGGTACAATACTACCAACATCTTTGGCTTGCAATATGGAGTAAATGAGGTGTATGGGGGTAAAAGTAATAGCTAACATTATTATTATAAGTGCTACCATCCACAACCAGCTTTCAGAACACAGCAGACTCGATTTAACAATTTTTGTTTGTTTTCGATAAATTGTTTCAATTGTCATGTTGGCACTCGGTCTGTTTTCCTTTCCCTATTAGGACAGAGCTCCTTCCTTTTATATGAGGGCACCCCACTGTGGCAAGGTCATTATTTAACCATGACAAAAGTTTGAAAATTATTAGCATGTGGGACTTGGGCCACCACATTTTGCTTTAGCCATTACAAGTGGTTTGTTGATGTTAATGTATGGCACCCTACAGTGACTTTCTTCCCCCTTATTCTTTGACTTTCTCTTTTGTAACATTTCACATGTGGAGCAGCGGTGATTAATATTTTATGCAGTTGTTCTTATGTGCAGTGTGATAGTGCAGGTTCCATTCAACTCTCCAGTAGCTTGGCTGCCATTGAAAGGTAACTAATAGTTTGAGCTGGGCGTCTCATGGCTCTGGGAGGTCTCCTGTGAAAAAGAAACAGACAATATCTTGTCACATCATAAATTTATAAGGAGTTAATTAAAGGTTTTCCTTTGCATCTTAAACACATTCGAAGTCCCATATCACAAGGAATGATTCCTGTTTAATTACCAATGGCTTGTAAAAATTTGCTGCTCAAAGTATATTTTAATGTCAGGCAGATTATTAGTACAAATGGAAAACTGTGGCTGGAAAATGTCCAAAGAATATAAACTTGCACCAAGCTCTGTGCATATATTTTCCTCTTAATTATTTGTGTAGAGAGACATATAATTTATTTTTAAAACTTTTGAGACTGTTATCATGAGTATTTATGGTTTTATTTTATCACATCAACCTATAAAACTGAATCTTCATTTATTGTAGTTTTTGCATATTCCCAACTGGTATACTCTCTTACCAGCCACTTCTTGCAGTTTTAGATTTTTTTTTTTTAATAAATGCATGTTCTGCAATTGTGCTGCCAGGGGACTGTTGGTCAATTTCTAGAATCTTCCAAAAAATGCTACAGGAGCATATGTTTCAATTCTGATGCGGGACGTTGTTAATTATTACACATTTTATAGGGAACAGAACATGATAAAACTCAGATTCTAGCAGGGTTCAAGAAAAAAATGTGTTTAAAAAATCAGTTTGGATTAATCTAGAAGAAATTTACCCTGAAGGACTCTTTGATTACTCCTGTTAGATAACCTATTCTAGCTAATGTATAATGGATAATCCATTTAAGTGCTCTTATCAGAAGCCCTGAAGCTGTTTACAGTGATCTCAATAGATTACAGCTCTTTCCCCTGAATAGTAAATAATCAAAATTATAAATAACTCTGAGGTTTGGTGAAGTCATTAGTGATATAAGCAAAAAAATTTGTAGTACCTGATTATTGATTATTCAAATGTCTGTTTATTTGAGCAGACCACTATTGGCAGGTTATAATTCACACAGTAGCACGAGGGTAAACTACATCCCTACATTCATTTTAATTTTATTACTTAAAACGCAGAATTTTACTAAGGGCAAAATACAAAATCTAGAAAAATTTCATTCTGTTATAAAAGAATTCTTAAAAGACAAATTTGATTGTTAGGGGTAATAAAATCATTTCTGTTTGTTTTTATTTTTATTTTTTAAACCCTTAATCGTAATGTAAAATATTTTCCACTTCCTATTTATTTTCCACTAAAATAGGAAAGTAAATTTCTCTATAATTCAAGCCCCTTTAAGCTTTAACTGAGCAAAATATTTGCCTACATGTAGAGATGGCGAAACGAGAAAAACCCTCATTTTGTAGTCCATTCAGGTGTGCCTCAGTCCTTTATGTGTCCAACTCTTGATCTCAGCTCAGGTCATGATCTCAGGGTTCCTAAAATCGAGCCCTGCATCAGGCCCAGCATTGGTTCTGGGCTGGCAGTGTAGAGCCTGCTTGGGATTCTCTGTCTGCCTCCCCCCTACTCACACTCTTTTTTCTCTATCAAAATAAATATGCATTAAGAAATAATACAGCACATTCAATTATATTTATGAATTTCTATTCTATCTCAGTCTTCTTCATGGCTCAGGTATAAGCATGTGACCTAGGCCCTCATGAATCCAAGCTAGACTGTTTATCAGGAGAGTGATGCAAGAAGCAGGTGATGTGTGAAAGTTTTCTTCTGAGAATGCAGGGGGAGACCACTTTCAAAGAAGACAGTGCCAGCAGTCCAGGAGTTCAGGGAGACATATGGCATCGGTGCTAAGGAACATGATTGGTAGTGACTTAGCTGTAGGGATACCACTGTGGTTTGGACATTGATTTCAGCTGTGTTTGTTCTATGCTTAACTCCATATCCCCCAAAGATTTAGTGAGCTACCAAATATTTCTACTAAATTCATTTTTTCTTAAATTGACAAGATTAAGCTTTGGGGTGACCAAGAAGTTTGTGTGTATGGAAATTAATATTATATATATAAGAAGGCATATTATGGTGTAATATATACATAGGTTACGTAGAATGTCACCTTCCATGAAAATACACTGTTAGTAGATAACTATTGTTCTTTTATTATATCTTCATTCTTCCCAATTTCAGAATTACTCCTTAGAAAACATCTTTAGTAAGGTTTTCACAGATTGTACTGCTGTACTTTAGTGAGTGAAATGAGTGAAATAATATGGTGTTTGTCTTTCTCTGACTAATTATATTTATAATAATACACTTTGGTTCCTTCCACATCATTGCAAATGTCAAGATTTCATTCTCTTTCATGGTTCAGTAATATTCCACTGCATATATACACCACCTTTTTCTTTATCCATTCATCAGTCAATGGACATTTGGGTTTTTTCCATAATTGGCTATTATTGATATTCTGTTATAAACACCGGGGTGCATATGCCCTTTTGAATCAGCACTTTGTATCTTTTGGGTAAATACCTAGTAATGCAATTGCTGGGTAATAGAGTAGTTCTATTTTTAAATTTTGAAAAAAACTCCATACTGTATTCCAGAATGATTGTACCAGTTTGCATTCCCACTAGCAGTGTAGGAGGGTTCCCCTTTCTCCACATTCTTGGAAACATCTGCTGATTCCTGTGTTGTTCATTTTAGCCATTCTGACAGGTGTGAGGTGATATTTCACTGTGGTTTTGATTTGTATGTTCCTGATGATGAGAGATGTTGAGCATTTTTTCACGTGTCTGTTAGCCATTTGGATGTTTTCTTTGAAAAAATATTATCTTCTGCCCATTTCTTAACTGGATTACATGTTTTTTGGGTGTTGAGTTTGATAAGTTCTTTATAAATTTTGAATACTAACCTTTATATGATATGTCTTGTAAATATCTTCTCCCATTCTGTTGATTGCTTTTTAGTTTTGCTGATTATTTCCTTTTTGTGCAGAAGCTTTTTATCTTTGTGAAGTTCCAATGGTTTCTTTTTGCTTTTGTCTCCCTTGCTTCCAGAGATGTATCTAGTAACAGGATGCTATGGCTGATGTCAGAGAGGTTACTGCCTGTGTTCTTAGATTTTGATGGTTTCCCATCTCACATTTAGGAGTTCGTCCATTTTGAATTTATTTTTGTATATTGTGTAAGACAGTGGTCCAGTTCTATTTTTTTGCCCTGTTGCTGCCTGATTTTCCCAACACCACTTCTTGAGGAAATGATTTTTTCCCATTGGATATTCTTTCCTGCTTTGTTGAAAATTAGTTGACTATATAGTTGTGGGTCCATTTCCTGGGTTCTCTATTCTGTTACATTGGTCTTTGCGTTTGCTTTTGTGCTAGTACCATACTGTCTGAATCCCTACAGCTTTATAATATAGGTTGATGTCTGGAATTCTGATGCCTCCAGCTTTGCTTTTCTTTTTTAAGAAGGCTTTGGCTCTTTGGGGTCTTATGTGGTTCCATAGCACTGTGAAAAGGTTGGCGGTATTTTGAAAGGAATTATATTAAATATGTTGATTGCTTTGGGTAGTACAGACAATAACAATATTTGTTCTTCCAGTCTATGAGCATGGAATGTTTCTCCATTTCTTTGCGTCATCTTCAATTTCTTTCACAAGTTTTCTATAGTTTTCAGAGTACACCTGTTTTACCTATTTTGTTAAGTTTATTCTTAGATATCTGATGGATATTCGTGCATTTGTGAATGGGATTAATTCCTTGATTTCTCTTTCTGTTGCTTTATTATTGATGTATAGAGAGGCAGCAGATTTCTGTATGTTGACTTTGTACCCTGCAACTTTACTGAATTCATGTATCAGTCTAACAATTTTTTGGTAAAGTCTTTCTTGTCAATTTGGATAGCTTTTATTTCTTTATCTTGTCTGATTGTTGAGGCTAGGACTACCAGTACTATGTTAAATAAAGATGTTAAATAAAATGATGAGAATAGACATCTCTCTCTTGTCCCTGACCATAGAGGAAAATATATCAGTTTTTCCACATTGAGGATGATATTAGCTGCGGGTTTTTTGCATATGGCTTTTATAATGTGGAGGTATTTTCTTTCTATCCCTACTTTGTTGAGATTCTTCTTTTTCTTAATCAAGAATGGATGCTTTGTCAAATGCTATTTCTGCATCTATTGAAAGAATTCTGTAATTGTTATTCTTTCTTTTATTAATGTGGTATATCACTTTGATTGCTTTGTGAATATTGAACCACCCTTGCAGCCCAAAAATAAATCCCACTTGATTGTAGTGAATAATTCCTTTAATGTACTGTTGAGTTAATCACATCCATTTACCACATACTTTTCTCTTCTAGGACGCACTTCCATATTTTGCTAATTGTGCTTTTTCTTCTATAGCCATTAGAACTCATTCTTATTAAAAACTGAATATGTACAAGACAAAATAATGACTGCTAACATATCTTAATCATTTATACATTTAACATTGTCATGAGGTATGGGTATTACAAATAGAAAGGAGGAGAACTCAGAGCATTTAGTTACTTATCAAGGTGAGAGAGTCAAATCCAGGCCCGCTTGCCTCAAAATTCAGTTTTTCCCTCTTTATCCTGTTCTGCAATGGTATACATCATGATTTTATTATTCAGTTTGTTTGCTAAAGAAGTTTTCCAAATCTACTAGTGACAAATTCCTAAAAATTCCTGGATTTCGTGTTCCCAAAACACTTCATAGGAGATACAATTCATCAAAGTGCTGGCTTTGGTATATAATCAACATCTATGAAACTATGGAGAAATAATCCCGTCAAGTAAAGCATGGACTAAAGCATGGACTACTTCTGTACACCTATCACTGTTGCTTGTCTTAGTAGAGCTCTTAGTTTAGTTATAAAACATTTATGAGATAAATGTTAAGATTTAATTCTGCTAAATTTTAATCTTTGGAGAAGAATAAGCCTATAATCATATGCATATAACTCCAAAATTGGTATCCCAAGCTCTGAACTATCATACGGGATTTAATGATGACCCCTCCAAAAGATATGTTCATAACAACAATCCAGAATTTATTAATAAAAACACTTGGAAAAAAGAGTTTTGCAGATATGATTAAGGATCTAGCGATATCATACATCTTGGATTATCAAGGTAGACCTTATATCCAAAGACAAATTTCTTTGTATAAGACATGCAGAAAAGACACATAGAAGAAAAGGCCTTGGGAAGTCAAAGGAAGACAGTGAAGTTATGTAACTACAAGCCAAAGAGTTTCTGGAGCAACCAGAAACCAGAGAAAGCCAAGTTAGATTGTCCCCTAAAGCCTCTGGAAGGAGTGAACAGTTTGATGTGGGACAAGTGTGTTAAAATAAATTTCTGTTGTTTTAAGTCACCAAAATTATGGTAATTTGTTATGGCAGCCCTAGGAAATGAATACACATATCTTTTTATATTTTCTGTTTTCTTCTCTAATGTAATATATTTGAATATAGTTTATCATTCTTGTTTTGCCAGTTTTTTCTTCTTTTCTGTTAAGCCAAAAGACTTAAAACTTTAGAAATATTTTACTTCTCCATTTACCAAAACATCCCCGTTATTTATTTTGAGAGAGAGTGCACATGGGCACATGAGAAGCAAAGGGATACAGAGGGAAAGAGAGAATCCCAAGCAGACTCCATGTTTAGCACAGGACTTGATCTTACAAACTATGAGATTGTGACCCGACCTGAAATCAAGAGTCAGATACTTAACAGACTGAGACATGCAGGTGCTCCTTCTCTATTTTTTAAATCACTTAATTCTATCCTCTATCATTCTTTACCTGCTTCTCTTATATTTGTGTCTGTGTGTGTATAATTTTAATATTTTTACTAAAAGTGATAATATAGTTTGCTTCATAAATATTAATGTGTTTTTCCTATGGAGTATTCCTAAGACTATATTGGTAGTGGTACATAATGTATGATATAAGTGTGCTTTTATCTCATTAAAATCTGTAAGGTCATACATTCCAAAACCTCTCTGGATCTCTTTCAATTTTTTTTAAGTTTTAATTTTTTAATTTAAATTCAAGTTAGTTAACATGCAGAGTAGTATTGGTTCCAGGAGGAGAACCCAGTGATTCATCACTTACATACAATACTCAGTGCTCAGCCCAGTGAGTTCCCTCCTTAATGTCCATCACTCATTTAACCCCCTGCCCCCACCCATCTCCCTTTCAGCAACTCTCAGTTCTCTTTATTTAACAGTATATAGACCTCTTTCAATTTTAAGAATAAAGTGTTTAGGGGCATCTGGGTGTCTCAGTTGGTTAAGTGTCTGACTCTTGATTTTGGCTCAGGTCATGATCTCACAGTTCATGAGTTTGAGCCCCATATATAGCTCAATGTTGACAACGTGGGACTTGCTTGGAATTCTCTCTCTCTCTTTCCCTCTCTGGCCCTCCCCTGATTGCTCTCACAAAATAAATAAATAAACTTAAAAAAATAAAGTATTTATATGAACATTTTTCCTTTCAAACATTTGATAAAACATAGCTTTATAGAAAACACAAAATAGGAACTTTGCCAACATAGCTTCAATGATACTTTATATAACTCCTAGCAGGACAATGATGTAGTAGGAAATCAAACACTCAGTATGTATCTAAAAAGAGCAAGAAACACTGTAAGGTCAATCTGTGACAAGAGACATGTTTCTTACTTCCATCCTGAAATGATAGAAAGGCAGGAAGGAACTCTGGGGCTCAGGACCTCTCTGACAAAGTGGATTCTTCACTACTTGAGGATTCTTTAGATCAACAAACTTCTTAAGTCTTAATGGAGGCCATAAGGGGTACATTGAATAACTGGAGTTTGAATTGTGAAGACATTTCATAAAGCGTTTCTAAACACAAGGATGACCAGACTATCTAAGATGACAGTTCTGTTTCATTAATATTGCTACAGTGTGATTATAAATAGTTCTCTCTTTTATTCTTAAAAGCACTTTTTTCTGTACAATAATGTATATGTTCTAGTGGCAGAATTGTGTTTTTTCCAAAATCATATGTTGAAGTCCGAACCTCTAGTACCTTAGGATGTGACTTTGAAGTTAGAGTCATTAAAGGGATAAGTAAATTAAGATGATGCTATTAGAATCAGTCCTAATTCCAGTCTAACTGATGTCTTTATAAGAGAAAGTTTGAACATACAAAAATATAGGAATGTGTGTGCACAGAGCAAAGACATGTGAGAATAAGCATGAAGACAGTTATCTACAAACTGAGCAGAAGGAGCTCAGAAGAAATCAACCTGCCAACACCTTGATCTTGGACTTCAAGCTTCCAAGAACTTGAAGAATATAAATTTTTATTGTTTATGCCACCCAATCTGTGATATTTTGTTGTGGTAGCTCTAGCAAGCCAATGCATATGTGTACTCTACTTACCTCTTTCTCTCTCATTAATTAATTAATCTAGTTGAAAAATCAATAAGAGGCAGAGCTAATATTTAGAAAGCACCATGGTCAGTTTGAAGTAGCCCCTATATATTTTCAGCATTTTTACAAGAACAACAATAAGGTCAGGTTTGTAAGAACAAATGATCATGGTATTTGTAAGATTTATTAAGTTTCTTCTCCATAGGTAATATAATCCCAAAAACATGCTGATACACCAAATTTTCACTGTGACCCAAAGGTTAGAAAGGGGGACTTGTCCTTAAATTTTTCTAATTTTACTTTTAAAAATGTAATAACATTGTTTAATAAAATGGTTCAAGTAAGAATTTCTGTAAATTAGTCAGAGTCAGAGTTAGGTGGATGACCTCACAGGATCTACACACTGACTTTTGACCGGAACATATTTAAAATAAATTCAAAGTAAGTGCATTTAATAGGATAATACTGCTTCTCAGTACTTAAAGAAATGCTCCTAAGACCTTGCTAAAGAAACAGATGCAGTCTAAGGGGAGATCATGTGAGCATTTTACCAAAATTGTGACAGCTGCTTACAAAGGGAATTAATTTAAATTCCTTTGGGACTCTTTAAGCCACAATTCAATGCTGCTTTAAAGAATTAACTCTCTGATGGACATACTATATATGTCAGAAATTTGGTAAAATTCATTATTTTATCTTGTTTGTGGTTCTCTCTGTAATTTAAACAGCAAATAGAAAATAAAAAGAGTGCCTGTTCTTCATAGGACAGACATAAAGACTCCAGTGTCATCTTCATGGTTGGAAGCATTGGTTTTTTTCCCAGTTAGATGTCAGATAGCCCATTCCTACTAGGAGAGCAGAGAGTTTTAACTACATTTGAATCATGGGCCTCTGATAAGACCTGATAAAATTTATGAAACTTTGTCTCAGAAAAATGTACTTATATACACACATACAAACATCTCAGTGAAAGGGTGTCAATAAATCCCAGAGACCTGCCTCAGAAATTTAATCTGTCAGATCTTAAAGACTTTCAATGAAAAGTAACTCATTTTTATTTATAATATATGTAACGCTGTGAGGAATAGCCCCATAGGCAATTAGAGTTTCATAGCATAGCAGGAAATAAGTAATATTAAAAATTTAAAAAATTGTGACCTAGAAAACTATCCTGAGCAATATCTAGGAAAAACAAAGTAGCAAAGAAAAATAGTTCTAAAGACATTCTGACTTACATATTTTTCACAGGGGAGTCTGGGATTTGGGTTCTAATGGCTTAGTTGTACTTCAGAGATATATATTCCATTAAATTAAAAAATGGGAGATATGGAAATATGGAATGATAAATTCTATATGTGTCTACACACTGATAATAGAGATAGAGATATAGAGATATACCAAGATTGAAATATATAATAATTTTCTGGAAGAAACATGCTAATGCTTTAAAAATTTCAGTCTTTAAAACTAATGCTTGCATCCAATTATTATGGACTGATGTTTGTGTTCCTGCAAAATGCACATGTTCAAGCCCCAACTCCCAATGATTGTATTTGGAGTGGAGACTTTGGGAGGTAATTAGATCATGAGGGTGGAGCCGTCATTGAATGGGATTAGTGCCTTTATAAGAAGAGACAAGAGAGATGATCTCTACCTCAACTGTGTGAGGGTATATCAAACCAGGGAGATTCTTTCATCATACAGTGATCTGTTGGTACCTTGATCTATTGGTACCCAGCCTCCAGAATTATGAGAAATAGTCTTTGTTATTTAAGCCACTAAGTCTATGGTATTTTGGTATAGCCTCCCAAACTAACTAAGATAACAGTATGAACTACTCATCACTTACATATTTTTAAATTCTTACAGATAGTAGGATCACTACAAAAAAAGTTCAGTTTAAAGTTAACCATCTGGGACATTAAGTAAAGAGGTCTATTGCATATTGTTCATTAGAACAATTTGTTCTTTAGAAATACAGACAGTGCAGGCATACTTACATATATGAAGTATGCTAATTTTAATCTGACAGTAATATTTTGTTTGCAAGTTCTAGAACACTCAAGTAGAAAAAGGAAAAAAAGGTACTTGTGTAGTTTATATTTGAATAGTCAAGGAATTATTTCACCTCCGACTTGATTTGATTCAGAGAGTCATATATTTTCAAATGGATTTAGTTCCTCCGATATTTTAACTCCATTTTTCTCAATCTTGGTTGCATTGATAGAATATGAAAGATGGCATGAAGGTTATTATTAGTCTTCTCAGGTTGCCATAAGAAAATAACATGGACTAGAGGGCTTAAACAATGGACATTTTTTTTCTCACAGTTCTGGAGACTGGAAGTCTAAGATCTAGATGCCCACATGGTTAGTTTCTGGTGAAAGCCCTCTTTCTGGCTCACAGACTGTTGCCTTCTTTCCATTTTCTCACAGAGTGGGAAGAAAGAGAGCTCTTGTGTCTCTTGCTCTACTTATAAGGGGACCAGTCATATAAGATGGGAACCAGTGCTACCCTTATGATTTCAATTAACCTTTATCACTTCCTGGCAAACCCTGTCTCCAAATATAGGTACATTGGGGGTTAGGGCTTCAACATACACATTTTGAAGAGGCACAGACATTTAGTCCATAACATTCAGCCCCTAGTCTCCCCAAATTCATGTCCTTCTCACATGCAAATACATTAATTCCAATCTGATAGCCACAAAGTCTTAACAAATTCCAGCTTCATCTATAAAGTCTAAAGTCCAAAGTATTATTTAAATATCTTTTAAATCAGACATCAGTGAAACTTGAGGTAGGATTCATCCTGAGGCAAAATTCTTCTCTGGCTGTGAATTTGAAACTAGAAGCACAAAGTTACATGCTTCTAAAATACAATGGCAGACAGAAAGGGGATAGACATTCTTATTACAAAAGGAAGAAGTAGAAAAAAAAAAAAAAGAAGGGGGGACAGGTCTCAAACAAGTTTCAAACCTATCAAGACAAATTCCATTAGATCTTAAAGTTCAAGGATAATTTTCTTCGGTTCAGTGTTCTGTCCTCCAGGTACCTGCACAGCAGTATCACCCTATGTTTTTGCAGAGCAGCTACCCCTTTGGCTCTGTGAGGTGTGTCCCCCTAAAACCAAGGGACCTTGGACTTTGGTGGGAGAGGCAACCCTCATGATCCTTAATTTGCCTTGGGGGTCATTTTTCCCTTTCTTAAAGGATAAGACATGCTAGTAGTCTTCTTTCATTCCATCTTTTTTTTTTTTTTTCTTCCTTTAGTTCCATTTGGCAGTGCTTCTACTGCTTTAATCTCATTTCTATTCCTGGCACCTGTTGCATGGGGGCTGATTAAATTTGTCCTTCATACCCATACTAATTTCCTTATCAAATGGCCATTTGGCAACATCCTTAATGTTCTTTACTCTCATTTTTTTGCAACAGGAATAAGTTGAGAATTTTCCAAATCACCAAGTTGTGGTTCCATTTTCTTAACAGCTCCTTCTTCGATTGGTGTTTCTCTTTCCACATTTTACCATAAGTAGTCAGAAGGACCCAGACTGTATCTTCAATATTTTGCTTAGAAATATCCTTAGCTGAATATCCATTTTCATGTCTCTGAAGTTTTATTTTGCGCAGAATACTAGTATACAGTTCAGCCAAATTCTTTGCCACTTTCACAACAAGGATCATCTTTTTTTTTTTTTTCTGTCTCCAACAACCTGCTCTTCATTTCCATCGGAGAGCTCAGCAGAGTAGCTTTTAAGTCCACATTTGTAGCAACAGTCTATCTCTTCTTAGTAATCTTGACTTTTAAAAAACATACCCCCAAACTTTTCTAGCCTCTGCTCATTACCCAGTTCCAAATCCACTTCCACATTATTAGATATTTAGAGCAGCCAGAGCCCATTTCTCAGTGCCCAAATCTCTTAGCGTTCTCAAAAAAACAAAACAAAATACCCAGAAACAGTAGGCAACAGAGAGAAAGAGAGAAAGGTGCAAACAAAACCAGAGTCAGATAAAAGTTAAAATGATGACGGCCAATTTTATTCAGGACTATTTCAATAGGGGAAAGAGTCCCAACTAGAGAAGTGGGCTCCATCTAAACTTTTTCTTCACATGCTCAGCCACCTCCTCCCTCTCACCCCCAACAGCTTCACCCAATTATTGACAAAAGTTGGAGCTAATTTCCTTACTTTGGATGTGTGGAATGTAACTATGGGGCTTCAATTCTCCACTGGTTTCCAGAATTTGCCAATGGGTTTGAGTTCTAGTTACTTAATAGGGTGTCTTGCTTAATAGCACACCATTGGCTGTCTTTTGAATATCATCCTCTCCTAGTTCATGGTCACCTGGAGACTCAGAATGTGACCTTACTTGGAAATTGGGTCTTTCCTGGCATAATTAATAAAGAATTTTGAGATAAGATTTTCTGGATTCGAGTGAGCTCTAAATCCAATGAGAATGTTCTTTCCAAAGGGAGAAAAAGGCAGAGACACAGAAAAACGAAAGCCACATGAAGAGGGAGGTACAGACTGACTGTATGCTGCCACAAACCAAGGAGTGCTAGCAGCCATCAAAACCTGGAAAAGCCAAGGGACGACAAACCCCTAGGGCTTTTGGAGTGAGTGTGGCCCTACTAATGCTTTGATTTTGGACTTCTGGCCTCTAGAACTGTGAGAGAATAAACTTCTGTTGTTTTAAGTCACCAGCAAATTGTGGCAATTTGTTATAATAGCCCTAGGAAATGAATTCACTCCCTTATGGAAGGTTCCTGGAATCATGTTCAAAATAAACCAGTTGCACTGAGATCATTGAGTCAGGGCCTGGTAACCCAAATTAAGATAGTGACCAAAGTAATGTGATCGGTACTGATTGAATTTCAGTCTGACCTCCTCAGATTGACTGGGAATGAGGTACAGAGGGGTAGGTACACCTTTTGCATTTGCACCCACCTTCTGGCTTTTATGTGTTAGATGGATGATTTACAGAGTCATCGTTCACAGGGGCATATTGGAGAGTTTGTAAACAGCTCTTCCCATTTTCCCTCATATTTCTGAGGGCCAGAAGAATGACAAAGATGGCAGTTACGCCTGTTTTTGGCTGCAACGCAGTCTGCCTGAGCCAAGTTTGCTGCTCTCTGAGTTTGTTTTAGAATAATAATTATTGTTGACTTGACGTAAATCCAACAGAGAGAGCCATAGAATGCCATCCATGGATGGGCACAGCCTGTGCTGTGAAATGCACTCTCCAAATGGAGGGGTAATTTTATTTTTTAATGTTTCTCTGTTTTATAAGTAGTTATAAAATATGTTGAAGTTTTCAAATACTCAAGATCCATTTTTAAAAAAATTGTTTAACATTTTATTAAGTTTTGAGAGACAGAGAGAGACATTGTGATCAAGGGAGGGTCAGAGAGAGAGAGGGACACACAGAATCCGAAGTGGACTCCAGGCTCTGAGCTGTCAGTACAGAGCCTGATGCGAACTGTGAGATCACGACCTCAGCCGAAGTCTGATGCTTAACCGACTGAGCCACCCAGGCACCCCAAGATACAATTTTTTTTAAATGTTTATTTAGCTCTGAGGGAGAGAGAGACAGGGAGAGAGAGAGAGAGAGAAACAGAGAGAACATGAGCTGGGGAGGAGCAGAGAGAGAGGGAGACACAGAATCCAAAACAGGCTCCAGGCTCTGACTGTCAGAGGCAGGCTCAAACTCAGGAATGGTGAGATCATGAACTGGGCCGAAGTCAGATGCTTAGCCGACTGAGCCACCCAGGCACCCCCTTGAAATACAAATTTTAATAGTGATTCATTTTCTTCCTTCTGAGTTGTTTATATGCATTAAAGTAAATGCTCATCAAAGCATATCATTAATGTATTGTTAGTATGTTTCATTAACATAGATTAATAAAAACTTCTACTGAAAATTTAAAATGCACCAGAAATATAATATCTAATTCAGTGCCTTTAAAAAAAATTTTAAAAACTGATAAGCAAGTTAAAATGGTGGTCAGGTTTCAGATTTTGATACCTCATGAAACTTTCATCATGAAATCTCAAGTGTTTTCATTTAGTACTGTATGCTGTCCTCAAATATTAACCATGTAATGGATGGGTCCATATTCAGTATTCATTCAGCTTCTAAAGAGAAAAGTCTGTTAAAAGAGTTAACTAGCTCCCAGATACCTTTTCATGTGGCTTTAATTTTGTCTTCCCAAGATGAATAGAATTGATTTCTAAACCTAGTAATTACGGCACTTCATGACTGAGGTCCAGCTTTCTAGAGAAACTTTTCATATTCTCTTTGTTCCCTTGAAAATCATCAGCCGTCTTAACCACCCACTGACGTTTCCCATGGTCCAGGGAGTAATGCCTCTTTCATGTTCTCATCCCTTGAATATGCAACATTCTATTCTTCAACCTGAGACCAGTGGCTTTATCAGTTTCAGGAAAAAAGATATAGTTCTGTGTGAAATTATATATATTTGTTTACAGTATGGTATGCATATCTATCTTTTTATAGAACCATAGTATATATGTTAGTCAATTATATTAGAAAATACTTTTTTTGTGTGCAATATAGTGTTCTTAAAAGTATACGGGTTAATGGCCAGAAAGGACAGAAAATATGCATTTATTTTTTGATGTGAGGTAAGTTTATATTAAAGACACTAAATCCGCAAATCTTATGGCACATGCAAAATAACTAAGTTTTCAGGTGCCTAAGATAATATTTATCAAGTTTGAATTTGTGCAGTATATGGCAAATTTTCTAATTAACTACATTTGTTTTTCTTAAATTTATTTTATTTACTTTGAGAGAGACAGCATGAGCAGGGGAGGGGCAGAGAGAGGGAGAGAGAACCCCAAAGGCTCCATGCTGTCAGTCCCACATAGGGCTCCATCCCATGAACCATGAGGTCATTGCCTGAGTCGAAACCAAGATTCAGATGCTCAACCTACTGAGCCCCCCAGATGCCCTTATATTTCTTTTTATTTTCTCTTTTCAAATTATTACTTGTTTTATAATAAAAGAGAATATCAACAAAATTAAAAGTTTTTGCTACAAATGGATTAGCTGAAAATCTCAACTAAGGACAGATTATACCTGTATGTTTTATATACAGAAAGTGAAATGGAAAAATTAAACCATCAGTAAAATGTTAGAGAATTTCTTTCTCCTTACTTATAGTGCCTTAAAGTATTTATGAGTTTTAGGTAATAATGTTTCGATATACGTTTTAGTTAATAGAATTGAATCATGCCTTAGCTTGTTTCTTAGATTAATACACTTTATAAGATTCTCTAATTAAAAGTTCAACTTAGTTTTTTGACAGGAGTTAATTAAGGACGTAGGCTATCTAGCTTGTTTTTTGTTTTTAAGTCAGCCACACACAGTGACATTGATCCTAATTTGCAATGTATAATACACACATATTTTCTCTTTCCATTTTCCTTTATTTAGTTATATTTTGTTCCATTCTTCACTCATCAATAGGCCAAACTCCTCCCACAACTTGATCTCAAAGATACCCATTTTAAAATTTTACATGCATGATATTTGCTACATAGCTCTGTGTGCTTCTTTCTTATTGTTCTTCACTGCATATTCCGTTTTCGAGGTCTGTCCATGATGATACACACAGATTTGGATAATTTATATTGACTATTTTATTCCACCATTTGCTTATAGCCAATTTTTATTTATCGATTTTTTTAATGTTTTATTTTTTAATTTATTTTGGAGAGACAGAGAGAGACAGTGCGAGCAGGGAGGGTCAGAGAGAGAGGGACATACAGAATCTGAAGCAGGCTCCAGGCTCTGAGCTGGCTGTCAGCACAGAGCCTGATGCAGGGCTTGAACCCACGAACCGTGAGATCATGACTTGAACTGAAACTAGACTCCCAACTGACTGAGCCAGTCAGGCCCCCTATTTATCGATTTTTAAAAAATTTTTAATGTTTATTTATTTTTGAGAAAGAGTGAGAGACAGAGCATGAGCAGAGGAAGGCAGAGAGAGAGAGGGAAACATAGAGTACAAAGCAGACTCTGGGCTTCAAGCTGTCAGCACAGAACCCAATGTGGGACTCCAACTCAAACCGTGAGATCATGACCTGAGCCTAAGTTTGATGCTTAACCGACTGAGCCATCCAGGCGCCCCAATTTGTCAATTTTTTAACTGAAGGACATTTAAGCGGTAATGTATTCCTTAGTATGTACTTTTATACCTTTCCAAAAGTTTCTTTAAGGCATATATTGCAAAACTGAAATTGTTGAATCATTTAAAACGTTTCCTAAATTCTGTCCAGAAAGGCTGAGCAAATTTGTTCCTACTAGCAATGCATGAGGATGTCAGTTTCTCCACAGTCTCACTACCAATTTATGTTATTAAAATTAGGTTCTTGCCTTTATCTAGTGGACAAAAAATCATTTCTAGTTATTGTATGAATACGTATTCTTCTAGTTAGTAATGAGCTTAGACATCGCTCATATGTTTGTTAGCCATTTTAATAATTGCTTTGGTGAAATGCCTGTCAAACTATGTTAATTTGCATGGATATAAAAGGCATGTTAGATCTAGTCTTATGTTATTATGCTATACTGCAAGTATCTTCTCCAAATCTGCATTTACTGTAGTGTCCTTTATACAAAATAAACCATTAATGTGTATGTGTTTAAAACCACTTGTTTTGGTTTGTTGTTGCATATTTTTGCCTTTAATTAAGAACATCTCTACCCACCTTATCCAATACAGATATTTTTAAAGTTACATCTCAATATTCTGTTAATGCATTTTCTCACTTATGTTTTATTTTTTTGAGATAATTTTATAATTTAATATATTATTCTTCAAATAGTGAGCTAATTTCCCCAGCCTCAATAAGCAATTTGTTCTTCCCTAACTGATTGGTCCTGCTATTATTTACAAGTTCCCATAATATACATGGTTTTTTTCTCTGGTTTATTCCATCGCTGTGTTTGTCTGTGAATATATTAGTGCCATCAGTTTTATTTATGATGGATTTGCAACGTGTCTTAATACCTTAATAAGGAAGTCTCTCTTTTGCTCTTTTCATTTCTTTCAAAAAAGTTCCATATGCACCCTTGTTTTTTCATATAAATTTTAGAATAATTTTGTATATGTCCACACAAAATCCTGCTGAGAATATGATTGAATTTATTAAATGTATAGTCTAGTTCAATGATAATTGAAAACTTTATAATGTCAAATCTTATATCTTAAAATGTTTCATAGTTTTATTTATTTTTAAGATATTCCTTAATGTATGTTTTTATAAACACAAATAAAGAATATTGGTGCTAATTTCTTCCATTGATTAAGTATCTAATTGCTTTGCTAAACCCAATATTTCTAACAATTTGTGGATTGTATCAGATTTTCTAGGTAAAATATCAAACTCTGTGCATTTTCTGTCTTATTGCATTGGCTAGATCCTCAAATCTAATATTTGTAGCAAATTTGTGGCAAAGCTAGAAATCATCTGTTACTCTCCAGTGAGATTTGACTACATCAAATCTGTGATTAGTATCAATTCTGGACTTATTTTTGAATATTTTGAATTTTATCCCTAAATAGTATAAATTTTTATTTTGTTACCACTTATAAGACAAATGCTTCAAAACTTCTGAATTATGTACAACAATATATTTTATAAGTTTTACATTACTAACCTTTATCACATTGCAAAGGTTTTTATTTCTCTTTTCTTAATACCTTTCACAATAAATAGTTGTTGAATGTATCAAGTGCTTTGTACCAATACAATTTTTTGCTTTATTTTATTTGTGTGGCATTTTACAGGGATATAATTTTCTAATGATAAAGTATGCATTTATTCCTGGGATAAGCCTTTTTTTAGTTTGATTCATTATTTTAATGCAGCATTGGAAACGTTTAGCTAACAGTTTAATTAAAAATTTGGCTCACCTTCATCGGTAAATTGACATGTATGGTTTTCATTTTTGCACTTTCCTTACCAGCTTTGGATCAGAATTATATTACTTTCAAAAAATCAGTTACCGCTACCACTAATAAAAGAAGTAATTATTGTGTTCATTGGTCCCTGGCCTTACAGTAGGTATTTTCTGAAACTATAAATTCTGAAACTTACATAAATTCTGAAACTATAGCATAATTCAATGCATCTTAAAATATGACCATCAAATTTATTTCCATAAAAATTTTTAATGTTTATTTGTTTTTGAGAGAGAGTCAGAGCTCAAGTGGCAGAGGGGCAGAGAGGGGCAAGGAGAGAGGGAGACACAGAATCTGGAGCAGGCTCCAGGCTCTGAGCTGTCAACATATAACCTGATGTGGTGCTTCACCTCAGGAATCATCAGATTATGACCCAAGCTGAAGTTGGACACTTAACCCACAGAGACGCCCAGGTGCCCCAGCCACTATTTATTTTCAATTTTCTTTTACCAATTACAGTGATTTATTACAATTCCCATCATTGTCTCTTAATGAGGAAGATATGATGTCAGCAAATATTTGCTGAACACTTGAAATTTTCTAAATATTATGCATTTATCAATCCATTTATTCCTCTATGAAGTAGGGACTATTATTAGTCTTAGTTCTCTGAGGAAACTGATGGTTCTGTCCAAGGTAGAACCATGATTCAAACTTAGGTAAGGTCCTAACTGCTACACTACATTGCTTTTCAAGTGATGATGATTTCTAACTTACAAGCAAGATAAATTATCTGTTTTTAGACAAGTGTGATAAAACTGCATTTTAATAGTATTAGTTTGTAATTGAAAAAGCAAACATATTACCAGGGTATTTTTTTTTTACTGGTAGTCTGATAAAATATTGCTACAATATCATCTACCAGGAGAAAGCACCGTTATGATTTTGTCAAAATAGCCTACTGATTAATAATAGATATTACTCTAACAGCACTTTCTAGGCATTAAGTTTTAGGTAAACTGTAGCTAGATAGAATCAGATAGAGCCATAAATTAAAACTATAAGGAATTACATAATTCTATTTCTTATTATTTATACCTAATACTCTGAAAGTATTTCTTTAATATTTGTTTGTAGATTTAAGAGAAATCATTTAAAATATTTCCATTTATAGTATTATGCTATTAAAATTATTTATGATGATGATGACATTGTTATACTGTTATAAAGTACTTTTCCCCTCTCACTGGCCAACTTGTTGCATTTATAAAATTACATGAGTTCAAAATTTATATCAGTAGAACCTTAAAAAATATAATTTTCAATAATGAAACAGCATTTAAATCCCAAGTACAGTGTTTATATTAACAAGAGCAAGTCAGCTCTTTTGATAAATGTTACTGAGCCCGTTTGATCATGCTGATGTATTAAACAGCACTGAAGAAATACATAGTGAAGTTGTAATGTGAAAAATTATTTAGGGGTGCCTGGGTGGGTTAAGTGTCCAACTTCGGCTCAGGTCATGATCTCAAGGTTTGTGGGTTTGAGTCCCACATAGGGCCCGTTGCTGACAGCTCAGAGTCTGGGGCCTGTTTCAGATTCTGTGTCTTCCTCTCTCTCTCTGCCTCTCCCCCCTCTCATGCTCTCTCTCTTAAACAAAATTTAAAAATTAAAAAAAATTATTTAAAGTGTTTCCATCATCTCAATTTTATTAACCATTATCCCCTGCTGAGTTGTGAAATACTTAATATCCACAAGGTGTTTATTGATCATACATGGCCTTGGTGTTTTATTCTACTATCTTGGAATGTCTATGCCTCTTGGAGAAGGGAGAGGAGAGGCGCAAGAATTAAACAGGGCTTTGTAGGAAAATTAAAGTGATTTTTTTCCCTTCTTTTGAAGTAGCAATTGGGAAAAAAATGATTTCTATGCTACTCATATACTTTTAAGTACTTAATTCATTATTAAAATTTATGATCTGTATAATTTTAATTAAAATCCTGGTAAGCCTTCTGATATCATAAACTCAAATTAACTCTAAATGTGATTACAAAGAGGTAGAGCTTACTCACATGTGCAGTTCCAAGAGTGTGTGATTTTTCCTTCCTATCAAGCCACGATACATTTTCCTAGTCCTTTTTGTGTATTTGTTTTGCATGTACACTTGGAAAACATCTTGAAAATATGCAACTGTGTAGCCTCAAAAGAAAACCTACATAAAATCTGTATCCCATGTCATTTAATAAATGTTTAATAAATAAATACAATGTTTATGAATGTTTATGTTTTACAAATATTAAAAAACTACTTTATACATGTCTTTTCAGCAAATAAATGCTCCAACTGAGATGTTAAATGTGGAGACCGCTTTTAGGCAAGGGGGTTGAGCAGTGGACACCTGAGCGAGACAAAAGGGCCGCAGTGATCACCGAGCTGAGGCACACAGGCTCCTCAAGCCAATGAGCCCGAACTGACCAATGGGCTGCTTACAAGCAGGCATCGTTCCTAAGATTACCAAAAGAGGAAAAAGTCCATATGTTCCCATATTCCCTCGCTCCAGACAATTCCTGGTCCCGAGGCCTGCAGGCCTGGCTGACCCTGAGGAGGATCAGCTATGGTAAGGAAGTGGGCTTTGGCATCAGGCGAGGGCCTGTGACAGGGAGAGGCCACACCTGTATGCTATGGGCTCTGGCCTGGGCTACACATCCAGGCGGTCCAGGTGGACCTCCAGGTGCCCACTCCACACACACCAGCAGGCCACCCTCCAGGCTGGCAGAGGTCAACTGGCAGCCCAGAGAGAGGGCGGACTCTGGGGCCCTGCTTACCCTCGGGTCCTCGAAGAGCAGCTCAAAGGTAAGTAGACTTTCTCTGTGGCTTTGACCTAAAAGAGAGAGTTCTGATAGCCATTCTCACTATCCCAGGAGAGACTCCCTCCAGCGTCTGGGGCTCCTATTCTTGCCCGCGTGTATGTGCGTGTTTATAACTGTGACTCTTCATCACCACCACCTCATACCAGTCATTTTCTTTTTTGCTGTCCTTCCCACTGCCCCCTTGCAGTGCATTCAATAAACTTCTACTTCCTTTATTCTGCTGTGGGTGAATGCTTTCTTTTTATTTTTTATTTTTATTTTTCATGTTTATTTATTTTTGAGAGAGAGAGAGAGAGAGAGACAGACAGACAGACAGACACAATAGGAAGCAAGCTTCAGGCTCTGAGCTGTCAGCACAGAGCCTGGCGAGGGGATTGAACTCACAAACGGTGAGATCATGACCTGAGCCAAAGTCAGAGGCTCAACTGACTGAGCCACCCAGGTGCCCCTATGGGTAAATGCTTTTACTGCCCAGGCCACCAGCCCCCACCCAATCTGGATGCCTCACACTGGAGGCTGAATAATGGCTCCCAAAGATGGCCATCTCCTATTTACTCCCTCTCTTCAGTTTTGTTTAATCTGCTTTACAAATGATTTGCCACGTTCCGTCATAAATGTTTAAAAATAAATAGCAAATCTACTAGGCTATGATGCCTGGTTTCCAAGACTAACAAGGAGTTCATGCAAAAGCAGAACAAAACAAAATTTAAAAAGTTAAGAATAGTATTCTATAACTGTTCTATCCACTAAGGTAGTCACTAGCCAGATGTTGCCACAGAGCACTTTAAATATAGCTAGGTTGGATCAAGATATGCTATGAGTATAAGTTACCTAACATCAAGGACTTAAACAAGAAAACAAATCTCAGCAATTTTCAATTACACATGGCAACTGAATATTTTGCATATAATAGATTATAGTGTGAGGGCCTAACATTAAGCTTTTTTGACTATCATTTAAGTGCCTGACATTAAGCTTTTGATTGCTAAAGCATCCATTTCGAAGACATCCATCTTGAACAAATTGCCATCTGTATGCCAACTACTAAGTAAACAACTAGATAGGACAAACCCCCACCCACATTCATGAGTTTCCCATTTCAGAAAGCACTCAGTAACCTAGAAAAGTGGTTTTACCTGTTTCTTTTATTTATTTATTTATTTATTATATAACTTATCATCAATTAGCTAACTGACAGTGTTTACAGTGTGCTTTTGCCTTTGGGCGTAAATTCCTGTGATTCACCACTTACATACAGCACCCAGTGCTCAACCCAACAAATACCCTCCTCAATGCCTATCACCCATTTTCCTTGCCCCCTCATTCTCCCACCCCCATCAACCCTCAGTTTGTTCTCTGTATTTAAGAGTCTTTTATGGTTTGCTCCCCACCTCCCGTTTGTCACTATTGTTTATTTCTTTCCTTTCCCCCATTGTCTTCTCTGAAGTTTCTCAACTTTCACATATGAGTGAAAACATATGATATCAGACTTTCTCTGACTGACTTTTTTCACTTAGAATAATACCTTCTATTTCCATCCATGTTGTTTCAAATGGGAAAGTTTCATTCCTTTTCATTGCTGAGTAGTATTCCATTGCCCATAAACAGCATTTCTTCTTTATTCGTTCATCAGTTGATGGATGTTTGGGTTCTTTCCAGAATCCGGCTCTTGTTGAAAATGCTGCTATAAACATTGGGATACATGTGCCTCTCTCTATAAATCATCACTGCTTTATCTTTTTGTATAAACTCCTAATAGTGCTATTATTGGATCAGAGGGTAATTCTATTTTTAATTTTTTGAGGAACCTCCAGGCTGTATTCCAGAGTGGCTGCACTACTTTGCATTCCCACCAACAATGCGAGAGGGCTCCCTTTCTCCACATCCTTGTTGTTTCTTTAATTAATTTTAGCCACTCTGACCAGTGTGAGGTGGTATCTCAATGTGGTTTTGATTTGTATTTCCCTGATGATGAGCAATGTTGAGAATTTTTAAATATTTTTGTTACCCATCTAGATGTCTTTGGAGAAGCATCCATTCACGTCTTTTGTCCATATCTTCACTGGATTGTTTGTTTTTGGGGTGTTGAGTTTGATAAATTCTTTATAGATTTTTGGATACAAACCCTTTTTCTGATACATCATTTGCAAATATCTTCCCCCATTACATAGGTTGCCTTTTAGTTTTGCTGATTGTTCCCTTTGCTGTGCAGAATCTTTTTATTTTGATGAGGTCCCAATAGTTCATTTTTGCTTTTGTTTCCCTTGCTTCCAGAGATGTGTTGAATAAGAAGTTTCTGTGGTTGCAGTCAAAGAGGTTTTTGCCTGCTTTTTCTCTAGATTTCTTGTCTCACATTTAGTTCTTTCATCCATTTTGAATTTTTTTTTGTGTATGGTGTAAGAAAGTGATCCAGTTTCATTCTTCTGCATGTTACTGTACAGTTCTTTCAGCACTGTTTGCTAAAGGAACTCTTTTTTTCTGTTGGATGCTCTTTTCTGCTTTGTCAGTGGTTGGCCATACATTTGTGGGTCCAATTCTGGGTTCTCTATTTCATTCCATTGGTCTATGTGTCTGTTTTTGAGCCAATACCAAACTGTCTTGACGATTACAGCTTTGTAGCACAACTTGAAGAAACAAAACCTGCTGACTTTGATTCTACACTTCTAACTTCTGGAACTGAAACAGTAAATTTCTGTTGTTTAACCCAACATATATATGGTATTTTGTTGTGGAAGCCTTAGCAAGCAAATACAGAATAACTTTTTTCTTAGAATAATGCTTCAAACGTACAAGAAAAATGTATAACATTATAGGTGCACCTGGGTGGCACAGTCAGTTAAGCATTGACTCTTGATCTTTCCTGAGCTCATGATCTTACAGTTCATGAGTTTGAGGCCCACATTGGGCTCTGCACCATAGATGCACCATAGATAAAACCCACTTAGAATTCTCTCTCTCTTTCTCTCTTCCTCTCTGCCACCTGTGTGTTGCCCTTCTCTCAAAATAAATAAACTTTTAAAAATATGTATCACATTATAAAGAAAACTAATAATGAAGAAATGCTATTATCAGAAAGGTATCATATAATAACTTATGTGCTTCTTTATTAACACATTAAATGCAAATATTTTGTAAAAGTTCTAAGGTTCTCTTTAGTCTTTATCTTTCTGCCACATTTAACTTTATTAATGACTTACTCCTAGAAGTGTTTCTTTCTTTAGCTTTACCAATCATAGTCTATTTTGGTTCTTTATCTCCTCTCCCTCCCCCTGGCCCTCAAATATGGATAATTTTAAGAGTTTCTAATTTAAGATTTTTAGTTTTCTTCTACTTGAATCTACTTGGTGATGACTCACCAGTAATGACACTAATTCTGATTATTTTCTAAAATATAGAAAAGTCTGCCAAATGTACATTTTTGCTTGTATTTCTCACAAGAATCCCAGATGCAACACTACTTCTTCTCTAAATTAGTCAATTAAATGAAAATTTACTAATTGTTAAAGGCAGAATCCAATTAGTTACACCATTCCCTTTTCCTTGTCACATTTAATTGACCTATCAGTTCTCCATTAGAACTTTTAAAAGTTTAATACAAATCCCTTTCCCTTGGCATCACTTTAAGTTTGTTTGTTTATTTGTCCTTTAAAGTTTTGAGGGGGTTTTTGGGATTTTTTTAGTAATCTCTATACCCAGTGTGGAGCTTGAACTCAAGACCCCAAGATCAAGAATCACGTGTTCTTTTGACTGAACCAGCTAGGTGTCCCACTGAAGCTTAAGATTGTTTTTCTATTCATACCTGAATTACTTAAAGAGCCTCCCTATGCATTCCATATTCCAACCTCATCACTTCAAATTTGGGCTCTCCAAGAGAGTCATTTAGAAATGCAAATCCGATTATTGCAGTATCTTGATTTTTTTTAACTGATATTTTTTCTTTCCTCTCAACTCCACTATCTTGCTGTCAGCTTAAAGTACAGAGTTAAGTAGTACAAAAGACACAAGGCATTTGGACATCTAATGCCCTGACTCACTAGATCATGTGGTTTGGGAAAAGAAAGGTGAAAAGAGTGGGAGATGAGGAAACCTTTGATTCTTGGCAGGTTTAGGGCACCCAAGGTGTGGAATGGGAGATGGGCTATGATCACTACTGGCAGGAACAATTATCAGTGGAAATAGAAATGATGAATCAAGATTCCAAGGAACTGGCTTACTGAATGCATAGGGAAATGAAGGACAAGTGACACATGCACAAAAAAGGTAAAATGTGCCCTCCCTTGGTTCTTTTTCTCTGTAATAGTGAGAAGGAAAGTAAGAGAGAGTGATGGGACAGAGGTTGACCAGTCTGAGCCTGGATTCCGCTAGCCATGGCACAGTCCCTGCCCTCATATACTCTTCCAAAGGGAAATGTTGTGCTGAAATAACAGACTGCAAAGGTTGCAATAATTCATAAGAGAATGGGCCAAACAATGGGGAAAGAGAATAGAAAGAAAAAAGACATTTCTCTCAGTAATGTGAAAATCTCCAAACTGTTATTAAGAAATGGGATGAATAGGAACACCTGGGTGGCTCAGTCAATTAAGTGTCTAACTCTTGATTTTGGCTCAGTTCATGATCTCATGGTTCATGGGTTCAAGCCCCAAGTCAGACTTCATGCTCATAGTTCAGAGCCTGCTTGAGGTCTCTCTCTCTCTCTCTCTCTCTCTCTCTCTCTGCCCCCTCCCAGCTTGCTTGTGCTCTCTATCTCTCTCAAAAATAAACAAACTTAATAAAAACAAAGAAATGGGAAGAATAAAGCATACATTGGTGAGATAGAAAGACAGATCATAGTGTGACAGACTTGAAATATAGGTTGACTGATGGAAGCCCTTACTGTATCAACAACCTTAATGACCCCTAAACAAATATGCTTACTCAATAGAGTATGCGGAAAATAAAAAACCTCCAAGGCATGAGAAATCTATCCTCGATTTGGCTGGATAGTCCCGCATTCTAAATGATACAGTGACTAATGAAATGGCCAGGTGCCCAACTGAGTACTAAAGGCCATATGCACTGGAGAGGGTGAAATGCTCCGGAGGTGGAAAAGTGAAGTTTCTGGAACTCCTCAGAATGAGAGTACCATTCATTGTGTTTTCAAAACCTGTTGATAAAATCTTACTGAGGCTCACAGTTAGGCTGGAAGAATTTAAGAATGCAAAAAAGTATAGAATTAAAGTTTGGATGAAAATTGATATGTTTAAATAAGCTTTACGTAAAATGATTGTATCTTTTTATCTGAATGTATTTTGGGAATGGGTATTATGTCTAATTGTGGAATGTTTTCACTACTCAGTTTTATAAAACAAAAAGCATGTAAATCTAATTTCAGGCTAGCCTTTATTGAACATGTGAAATGAAAATCAATAAAAGTACCAGATCTCACATAGGATGTTAATTTAGAAATGTCTATTGGACAAGATACATTAGGATGTCAGGATCTAGTTGTTTTATTTGGATGTGGGAGGGACACATACTGCATACTTGGAAATACTGTAAAACTCCTATAATGAACCCCTGTAATAAAACTATATCAAAGTAGTCTTGAAGTCCTTATGCAGAAAGGGGCTTATAGCAAAAGCCTGTGGGCACCACTGAGCAATGACTGCTGGGATTTTGGATCAGAGCATTTCTATTTGAAGGCAATTGCAAGCTTGCTATCAGACATTAAGTAAAACTGCCTCCATGAGTGAATGACATAAAGTAATCTTAAAACCTGAAATATCCATGATTTTGGGCAATGTCAGAGAAACAACCCAAGGAAAAGAATTGTGTCTAGAAGGGTTGCATAGTAAGATGAAAATGGTTTGTGTGGGAATATGTGACACATGGGGGAATACAAATAAATACTCAATATGTTCACAAGCAAGTAGACTGTCTTTCCCCAGGACTAACTTTGAAACCACCTGAAGAGTTGCCTGATCCTTTTACCATTTGGATGGTGCCCTATAAATAGCTCTTGATTGACCAGCTAAGTGCTGCTTGATTTATGGATTGCAGTTCTTAAGTGAACGGATAGCATGCTGCTTGGAAGACTACCACTATGATTGCAGAAGGTAAACACATGTCCGCGTGGTGGGATAAAATTCCATGCTGTTTGCCCAAGTGTTTCAGTTTTTACTGAGTCATGGGCAGTAATCAATGGCCTGATCACATAGACAGGAAGGCAGTAGAAAACTGGCCTAAAAGGATTACCATATGAGACATTGTCCTATAGAAATCACTGTGAGAATATAAGCGTTGCATTAAAGTAGGATTGGTTGCTGTCTATTCCAAGAGTAAAAGATGATTGGAACGAGGGAGTAGATTTCCTGATGTACTTGCTTGAGGCGGCCACCTGCATCCATGCTATAAGTGGATCTTGGGGAGCTGCAGTAATGAACAGATGTGCTGAATCTAGACATATTCCTCTTGCATCCTGTTTATTCATTGTGTCAGCTGATTATTTCTAATGGTAGCTCACTTCATGGTGTGATTTTTAATGACTGTGTTTTGTTTGATTTTGTTTTTGTTTTTCGGCAGTCATCTTCTATTGGGTTGTGTGAATGCCATTAAGAAAGGAGTTTTTCATTTGCCTTTTTAGAAGCTGAAACTCTGGGAATTCAACTAGTTTGAGATTACTTTTTATGTTAATCACTCTCATTGGCAATTTTTTCACTACACAGGTAATATAAATGTGGACTCCTCACATCTATATGATGCAGATCTTGTGTCATGCAATATCACGAAAATTCCCTTAGTTTGTCTTGTAACTTAAATTATGCCTTCCCCCACCTTCTCCCTAAATGAGATATATTGAAGATCTCAGCCCTGGTACCTGTAAATATAAATTTATTTGGAAATAGGTTATTTGAAGATGTGACAGAGTTAAAATGAGGTCATACTAGATTTCAGAGTAATTTCCTAAATTCAAGGACCAGTGCCCTTAAAAGGACATTTAAAGACACATAGACCCACATAAGGAAGAAGATCATGAAGTAAAGGATACAGAGATTAAAGTGATAATAGCTACCAACTAAGAGATGCTAAGACATGTCACTAGGTTTTCAAAATTATCCTTCCTTTTCCTTCTTTTTTTTTTTTATTTTTAAGGTTACATTTTTATGGTTTGGAACACAAGGGGCTCCTATTGGATCAGTCCATGGTATTGTAGAAAGCAAAAAGCTCTCATGTCCAACCCCTCCCCTGCAAATAAGCTATGCTCCTTCTGTAGGAAAGTCTTGTTTGTCAACATATCATGATCTTATTTTCCCCTTACCTTTACGCATGCTGTGCTTTCTACTGAAATTGCTTTTCTATTCTTATTCAAGTTCCCCTACTTTTCAGCTAAACTTTCTCTGAACACCTCAGGCTGGAACAAGCATCCTATTTGCTTCTATTTTGCATATATCAGAAAAAATAAGTAAAATATGAGTTTATCAAGGGCATAGAGTATGATATTTTCATTTTTATATCCCAGGGCTTGACACAAAATATATGCTCAATTTTTAAACGAGGAAATGGGGGACAGTATTTTTGATGTATTAGCTGTACTATTAATATTAATTAGGAATTACTAAAGAAAATCCCATGGCCTTCAATAGATCCTTTTCTATAAAATAACAAAATTAAATAAATGTTTGCTCATAAAAATAGTTTGCAGGCTTCTAAACAGTATATGTTAAGATATCCCAGAATATTTCATTCTTTGAACTCAATGCTATACCTGAGCAGCATAAATCCATACTTATCACATTCTTAACAAGCTAGCATGGTGAATCAAATGGACTCTATGGAAGACTTTCTGTATTATTTTTCTTTGAATCCTCAGTGTCTTGAAGAATCAATGACACACAGAAAGAGCACATAATATACTGTATAAATAAATGAACAGGGAGATGAATAAAAATACATATAAACTTTCACAGTTAAAGGCCAACAATGACATGTACTTGCCACAAGATTTAACAACATCTCTTGTTAAAGTAGGTATTTTTGAAATTGAGAAATGTATTGCTTTCAGGGCTATGTGCCATTTTTCATTTTGTGTGGCATTACAAAGCTCTTTTCCAATACTGTCTAGTACTCAGTAGCTTTCTGAATTAATAATTATTTGCAGAAGCTCATGGTTGCATTCTTTCCCTGCCATCTATATCTTTACCATTCTCTCAAATTTGGCTGCATTCAAGAGAAATTAAGCTGAGCTCATTCAGGAAACAAGGAACGTTCTTTCCAAACCGTGTGATAAGGTTAAATGAAAGAGCTGCCTTTGGCAGAGCAGAGATCTTTGTTGATGAATTAAATTACACAGTCCATTAGAATAGGAAATATATACCATGCCAACTTGATTTAACACATGGATCATGTATTTAGCCTTAGGACTAAATTATATCTTCAATAGTTGCTTTTGGGTTGCTTCCACTAAGAAAATATTAATGTCTAAACCTCAAAACAACACCACCTGTTCATCCATTTATTCATGAAATGAACATTTATTGAGCATGTACTATTAGAAATGATGTCATAGGGAAGTTCATACTCTACTAGAGAATGACTTTTAAAATAATTAAAAGTTGTGATATTTTCTATGTAATGAATTTACAATATGTATAAGACAATGAGTGTGCAGAGAAGATGGGGAAAAGAGTTTTTTCCTGATAAATGGCCATAAATATATTAGTTGGTTTTCTAAGATGATCCTTCAAGAGCAAGTCTTCATCTGTACTGAGGAAAAAATGGAGAAAGAATATTATATTCTTAATGATTTTTCTTGCTAAACTTATTTACAATGTTAGTATCCTTTTCAACATAACAATATAAACAGGTACTATCAATGAATCAGGGTTGGTTGGCCCTCAGGACAAAATCCTTTTGTTGTCTTTGTTATTAGATCAAATTCTGGTGAAACTTGTTAGAGCTTTACTAAGGAGTAACCTACCAAGAATATTCGGCACTGCAACCTTGAGAAGAATACCCAGTGAGAAATCCAGATGACTTGTTAATATAATAGTTAATCATATCAACATGCCCTGAAGATAAATTACCTATGTGTGTACATATATTTGTGTGTGTATCTGTGTGGTATGTGTGCATGTGTGTTTGTGCTACTTGAGAACTTCTCAAGGCTTCATTTATATTTTAAGAATGTATTTGATAAAGACATTTTAAGAGTAGGGAAATCAATTTTCATTTTTGAACTACTTTGAATAATTAAGCATAACATGATTATAATAAATATTTGCCAAGTGCCCATGGGACATGTATGTAAAACTAACATCAACTTCCAAATCAAGAGACATACTTTAAAATATTTAAATTTTTATAAAAATATAAAGAATCTACATGTTCATATAATTGAAAAGGAAAACACTCCCAATGAGGCAAATGTGAGCATGAAAGATGGGGATATATACAATCTTTTATTAATGAAATGGAGTTTTGCATTCAGACTCTGCTCATGGATATGGAATTGTGGGTATTGGTTTGTATAACTGTCTAAATTTGATTATGATACATAATGTCTTAAGAAAACAGAGGCTCCTGGGACACCTCAATGGCTCGGTTAGTTGAGCATCCGGCTTTGATTTTGGCTCAGGTCATGATCCTGTGTTGTGAGATTGATCCCCGCACTGGGTTCTGTGTTGAGTGCAGAGCCTACTTGAGGTTCTCTCTCTCCATCTGCCCCTTTTCCCCTACCCATACTACCCCCCCAAAAAAAGAAAGAGAAGAAAGAAAGAAAGAAAGAAAGAAAGAAAGAAAGAAAGAAAGAAAGAAAAAGAAAGAAAGAAAGAGAGAAAGAAAGAAAGAAAGAAAGAAAGAAAGAAAGAAAGAAAGGAAGGAAGAAAGGAAGGAAGAAAGGAAGAAAGAAAGAAAAAAAACAGCATCTCCTATTAATTTAAACAGTTTATTTGGGATTTTTTCTTGTTACGTAGATTGAATTTACTTTACTAATCCATAGCCTTAGCATTTTTTTTCATATCACTGTTGGCATCACTGTTATATCACTTCTGATTAGCCATTCGTGGTTTAACTCAC
This sequence comes from Helogale parvula, assembly GCA_004023845.1. Classification (NCBI taxonomy): domain Eukaryota; kingdom Metazoa; phylum Chordata; class Mammalia; order Carnivora; family Herpestidae; genus Helogale; species Helogale parvula. The sequence goes on from PJEM01005451.1 coordinate 80,964, forward strand.
CATGTGGACTATGAAACTGTTATTCATAGGGTAAATATTAACATCATTTATTTTCTATGACATTTTTATGTGAGAAACAGCACTGCTAACGTAATTGCAAGATGGTCTGGAGCTGTTAATTCCACAAAATTCATTGTGATTTCATTGGAATTATGTGGATTACGTGGTTACCAATTAATTTATGCAACGTAATGAGTGCTTCATTTCATTCATCAGGAATTAAAAAAGGGTCTGCATTGCAGCCTTGTATTTGTACAAAGACTCGGTCATCCTTTATTCGTCTGAACATAATGGCAGTGGAATTGGTTTCTAGATATGATTTCATGTATTTATTAAGAATAATAGAATGAGAAAGAAATTGCTCTCATAATAAGTTTCTAATGCAAAATATGATGACATTATTATTTTTATCTTTTGAATTAAAAAGATAAAATATCTTTTTATTTTTAGATGAAATATTATGACAATTTTGTTACTATGCAGGTGTATATGTTTTACATGCATATTTTCCCTACATATTAATCATTGTACCCTAAAATACTAATATTTTGTTTTTTTCTTTCTACATGTAATATAGCAATCATCAAAATAATAACATAAGGTTAAATACATACATATATATTTATTCTACTATATAATAAAATTGATTTGTAATTTTCTTTTGATAGCTCAGATGATGTATAAGAACAAATACTTTTGGTGTCTTTTTTCTTTACTAAAGCAGTATATCTTTTTGTTTTTCCAAATTAAGTCACAAACTATAAACAATAGAATCACATCTCTTTTGTATTATTTTCATGCATCATTTTTTAATTCAAAAAGTTTTGCAAAGTAGATAAGACTCAAATTTTGTTATAATCTTCCAATCTGGAAACATTTTATTTTGTTTACAAGTTTGCATGTATCTTGAAAACTATAGGTCAAAGTATATGAATGGAAAATATATTATATTTAACAATTTATTACTGACATATGTATATTAATTTTTTAATGTTTATTTTTGAGAGAGAGAGAGAGAGAGAGAGAGAGAGAGCGTTGGGTGGGGAGAGGCAGAGAGAGAGAGGAAGACACAGAATCCAAAGCAGGATCCAGGTTCTGAGCTGTCAGCCTGACATGCAACTGAAGCCCATGAACCGTGAGATTAGGACCTTTACCAAATTCGGTTGCTCAACCAACAGAGCCACCCAGAAATCTCTCTCTATATTTATTTTTTTAAAAGGGTCACTCACATGCTTTCTGATGTGTGGGTATTTTATATCCCAAATGACAGCTATATAGATTATATTTTGTTCTGCTTGCCCCATATTCTCTTTTCCAGTGTTTTTTAAATGCTTATATACTGATTTATTTTATTATCAAGGGATATTCAATATCCCATTCTAATCTGTCTCTAGTTGGAAGTCCAAATAAGAGGGGTTATATGCAAGTAAGTTTCATTTTTGCTTTGTTACTTTTATACTAAAATTATTGACAATGACTAGCTTCATTATAAAATTTCAATTAGTCACCCACAAGCTTGTTTTTAGACAAGGCTTCATTTTTGGGCAAAGTCCTCAGCCTGCCTGGGCCAAAATGTAGCAAGAATCCTGCTAAGTCACTTTAATGAAGATCCCTCCACCCTTGATATTCGATTACCCTTCCTGTTAAGTGAATGTAGCAAGAATCACCTCACCGTGGATGTCTCCTCTTGGTATTTTCCATCCACTGAGCTCCTCTCTCTGCTCCTTGGCTATATACTCCCACTTTTCCCTGTAGTCAGAGCTGAGCCTGATCTCTCTCCCTTATCCCAAAAGTCCTGCCTGCAATCTTCTTTACCTTTTTAACAACCATCAGAATAATTTTGTAACACTATTTAGCCTAATATATATAAATTGGTGTTATCTATTTCTTTTTTTAAAAAATATTAACAAAACTCCCAGTCCTTTTAACCTTCAAATAATGACCTCTATGAAAAATTCAACTATATAGAGTCTAAGAGCATACTGAGCAGGAAAGTAAATCAAAAGAAAAATGAAAAACTAAGAAAAAATATAACTGCAACTCAAATATCTGATGAAGTATTTGATGTCTGAATATAGAAAGAGCTCTTAAAACCAACATAATGAAAAACAGAAATCCGTCATTAGCAGGAATATGAATTCCAAAGGAAAAAAATGATACGCAAATGTATATTAAACCCAAGAGAAGGTGTTCAAACTTGAAGACCTCTAGTTGTCTGTCAGTAGTCATTCTTCCATCTGTCTTAGTAAAAAAAATAAATAAATAAAATAACAAAATAAAATAAAATACAATAAACTTGCTTAATACTTGACTTCCTTGCAGCTATGTGTGGCCATTTGACTTTGGGTTTCAAAATGATATGTAAATGAAAGTGTTGGGAGATAGCCAGGAAATATACTTGAAAAAGAAGGGACAAATCTGTCAGTGTTCTTCCTGCTTTCTCTTAATTATGTTTTGAACACACTATGGTCGTTGAGTCTGCAGACAATGGTTGGAACGTGAGCATGAATTTAGAGACATAAGCCTGGAACACAGTCAGTTTTATGATGCTGCCGTATTAGTCGTGGATTCCCTACTTCCCAAAGTCTTCTGTTTTATTTTTAACAGGAGAGAAATGCAACATTATATGATTTGAACTTGTGTCACTTTGTATTTTCTTTTGTAATGCACACAAACTTAATTCTATATGATTGAAATTCATTCACAAATAAAGAAAAACAAATGAAAAATATTACTTTCAGTTATTAGCTTGGCAAAGATGAAAAAGGTTGAAATTATTTCTGTCAGGGTGTGCAAAAACAGGTCTTGTCATAAAAACCTCTTGTACATTGTCAACTGTGTGGTTAATGTAAATGGATAAAAATTGTTCGAAAATCATTTTGGGATATTTATCAAAGTTTTAGTCACATATCCCTTGTCTCACCAGCTAGATTTAGGAATTTAAATTTTTCCTTCAAAAAATTTTTAATGTGTATTTATTTTTGAGAGAGAGACAGAGCGCAAGTTGGGGAAGAGCAGAGAGAGAGAGAGAGGGAGACACAGAATCCAAAGCAGACTCCAGGTTGTGAGCTGTCAGCACAGAGCCTGATGTGGGTTGCAAATTCACAGTGAGATCATGACCTGAGCCAAAGTCTGCCTCTTCAACAACTGAGCCACCCAGGCACACCTAAAATTTTCTTTTAAGGAGACTCCTGGATGTCTTTTGCTCAAATATATAGATATATATATTTGTTGTATGTATTACAAATATATATATATATATATATATATATATATATTTGTTGTTGTTGTTGTTGCTTATCTATCATTTTCCAGACCTTCATTCAAAAGGTCACCTATAGCTATTATAGAAATTGCTATGAAAATATTGGGTTGCAGTTTCAGCATCATATATATAGAATTTGAGGTAAATACAGAGTTCAATAATAAAGTTCTGGCAAAATATTAAAAAGAAACATGGAACATCTATGTTTAACTACTAAGTTAGGAGTAGACAACCCTGCTTTCACAAGGGATGAGGGAGATTTCTGGACACTGATGTGGAAACCTACCTGGGAAAGACTGAGTAAAAAGGCAAGTCTGTAAAGTTCTTCCTTTCTCACAATGCTTTTGGCGATTTTGACCTCCTTTGCCCTCCTCCTCTGTGTATTCTGATAACATTTTCTATCTGGAAGATAACCTTGAGGCTGTTAGGGTACTGTCAATTTGTATCAGTGAATTCTTTTAGCAAGATACACAAAATAAATCCTGAATATGAGCCACTTACCACTAGACTGACCTGTACTGCAGACAGTCTTCAATTGTCATTCCAGAACCCAAAGGCCTCCCAGTGTAGAAAGGAGACTAACAGGAAGCTAAGTCTGGTTTGGGAGCTTCCCAGACACTGGCGCTGACATGGCAGTCACATTGGGCAAGATCTATAATTCATGTGTCTGTTTGTCAGTTCAGCCTTGAGTGATAATTCAACAGTCAAGATATGTTGATAGCCATAAAGTAAATTGGAGAATAGATTGCCTATATAAAAGAAAATGATAAGAAGAGTAGGTTTCTGGATGGATACACCAGGAACTGTTAATAGTGAGGAATGGCCCTAACTACTATGCTTTATGCACGAAATTATTTTCCCACCTGCAATATTAATTTTGACTTGCACTGAAATTAAAACAAGGAAGTAAATGTATTTTCTAACTCCAGGTACATAGGAACTACCCATACCACTATTATTTACATCAAGATCTGTGACTGCTTTGTGATTGAGTTAAAGATTACAAGGTTGGCGAGGAAATTCACCTTGATTACAAGGTTGGTGATTTCTGAGTGGAAGTTTATTTCATGAACCAAAAACATCATTGTATCAAGACTGAAAATTACATTAGAATAAACTTAGTAAAGTAGAAACTCATAGGGAAATTTCCTTAAAAAATTTTGAGAACTTAACCATGATTATTCTGATAAAGACAAAGTAAGGTTAAGTAGAAATCTGGCATACAAACTTTTTATACAAATCTAGTTACTGTTTATATTTTCAGTGTATTTCAGTGCAGCCAACATATAAATATTCTGTTGCCTTCTTCATTGAACAAGTTGTCACCTAATGTTGGGGATCTCGGTCCTTTGTAATAATCTCAAAAGATCATTTCCCACAACTCAGAGTCTCCATTCTCTCCAGTTTTGTGCTATTGAATTTATGGCCTTTGGTCTCAATTTACTTTACTTTTCTTTCTTTTTGTCTTTCTTCTTCTTTTTTTTAAAGACACATTTATTTAGCATCATGATCAGACTATTGCATTTAGCAATCAACAGCTTGGGTGCAAAAAAAAAAAAAATCTACCTTAAAACATTTGGTTGGAATGCTTCCCACTTTCCACATAAAGGAAACTAAAATAACCTGTTATATAATTAGTCACAAATGCAGCCCCAAGGTTTTTTGGTCATACACATGAGTGCTGTCTAAAACATGTCTTCTTTGTAGCAGTGAGGCTCTGTACCATTATGATTGGCTGAGTTCACAAATCTGTTGTAACCTGAAGCTTCCTGCCAGTTCTCTTGCTCTTTTCTCCTGCTAAGCTTTGTTTCCTGGTAATTAACACCTCCTGGCACTGCCAAAGCCACTGATGCTGCTGGAACTGCCATAGCCACCTTGGCTTCATGGTTTAGAAAAGTATTGGCCTCTACCACCATAGGGGCCAGAGCTTCTGCCTCCAAAATGTCCTCCTTTCATGGCTCCAAAATTTGAAGACTGGTTGTTGTAATTGCCAAGATCATTATAGCTTCCACCACCTCCAAAGTTGCTTCCATCAATAGCAAATCTGTTCTAGCCATCTCACTGCCACCATATGGAAACGTGTTTCCCCATTGACCAAAGTTGTCATTCCCAGAAAAACCACTTCCCTGACCACCATCAAATTTTCCAGAACACTTTGACTCTTTGGCTGGATGAAGCACCAGCCATCTCTTGCTTAGACACAGCTTTCCTTACTTCATAGCCATGGCCATTCACAATATTGTATTTTTAGTTTTTATTTTGTTAACTTTTTTTTAAGCTTATTTATTTTGAGACAGAGAGACAGAGAGAGAGAGAGAGAGAGAGAGAGAGAGAGAGAGAGAGAGAGAGAGAGAGAGAGAGAATGAGCAGCGGAGGGGCAGAGGGAGAGGGAGACCCAGACTCCGAATCAGGCTTTAGGCTTTGAGCCATCAGCACAGAGCCCTATGTGGGGCTCAAACTTGCAAGTGGTGAGTTCATGACCTGAGTGGAAGTTGGATGCTTAACTGACTGAGTCACCCAGATGCCCCCGCAATATGGTGTTTTTGAATAACAGTCTTGTCTGTGGAGTCATGGTTATCAAATGTTACAAAAGCACAGCCTCTCTTTTTGCCACTGCCTCAGTCATGAGTGACTTAAAATCACTTCAATTTTCTCATATTGTTCAAAACAATGTCTTGTCTCTTCTTTAATGTCACCAATAAAAAACCTTTTTCATAGTTAAGTGAGCACCTGGTCTTTGAGTATCTTCTCTGGAGAGAACGCTCTTTGGTTCTACAGCTCTTCCATCCACCTTGTGTTCATGGCTGCACCCACCTCCTCCAGAGTGGCACACATGACAAAGCCAAAGCCTCTGGAGCACTTGGTGTTCAGATCTCTCGTTACCACACAGTCCTGTAAGAATCCCCTATTGCTTAAAATGACTCCTCAGACTCTCATCACTTGTTTCAAAGCTCAGATCTCCGAAAAGCTTCAGCAGCTGATCAGGCTCTTTGGGAGTCTCTGACTCAGACACGATGGTGGTGGACAGGGAGACTTCAACGATGCTTACTCAGATGAGTCTATGGGCAGAAAGCCAATTTACTTTTCATAAAAGCCTTGTGAAAGTATTGAGAGCTTATATATTTAAAAAGTGTTATCTTATACGAAGATGTATTACTTGGAAGGGATTGTAGAAAAGGGATTTTTTAGATGATGTTTTTCTGTATTGCTTTTACTAGTCCCAAATATATATATTTTTTTACTATTTCTATAAAGTAAATTAGAAATATATCTCTTGGGATTAAATTATCATACAAATGAATTTAAACAAAACTGTGATCAAATAAAGAACATAGTTTCTTTTCTTTTGTTTTTCTTTTTTATTTCTTCCTTTCAAGTAAATAGATAAATACTATTGTGGGGAAAGATTATAAAAGTAGACTTCTGAAATCACTCTGAGGTAAATGAATTAGTTTACATGATGAAGAAACCTTATTCTGGGTACAGCTACTGAAAGTAAGTATCAAAAAGTAGAATTCTATAATTCAGTAAATACCTGGCATAAAAGTAATACATTAGGTAAAATCTTCACATTGGACTCCTTGCTCACTCTGTATCTTTTCAGTGTGATCTTGGGAGAAAAAAAGAAAACAAAAACCTCTTCCAGCCTTATGTAAGAACAATGTTGTTGACACTTTAAAGAAGAAATTTGGGAGCAAAAACAGATGACAGTGCAATTCTTTACACATTAAGTTTATAAACTGATGATAAAGATAAATGATAGGAGAGTAAGAAGTTTTTGAGAACAATTACACTTCCAGCAATTGTGACAATCATGCTTTCAGAATTATCTGATTTATAATAAATAATTGTCTTCTGAAAATAAAAATTAGTTACATCATAAGAGGAAAATGTTGACACTTTTTCTGTTGTAGAAATCGTGATGCATCATTTAGAACTGAAGACGCTTTCATTCTAATCTGTGGTAAAATGCAATGATTTGTTGAAAATATACCCTTTATTTTCTTTTCAGAGGTGAACTGAGTTATTAAGCATAATATGATTTAAAATATTGGTGATGGGAAATATAACTTTCCATCCAAAATAATAGTCCATCTTATGGTATCTGCTTTATCAGACAACACTTGCTTAATATGTGCCCATTCATAATTATAAGCCAGAATTTATCATATATTTATTACATATAATGCCATATAGGTACTTTTGCACCTTTTGAAATTTTGTTCTCCTATCAGTCATATGATATAGATACCATATTTTCCCTCAATAAATTGGAACACACACAGTTTAAGTGGCTTTTCCAGAAATGGCAGTTTAGTCATTTGAGCACAGGTGGGTCTAGTCTTTTTTGGAGAAGTATACTCTGTTGTCTTTATATAACTATTTGACATTAAAAATTGCATATAGACAAAGCATCATTTTCAATTTCAATGTACTTAGAATCCAGTGGAGAAGATTGGAAATATGCCTAATAAATTAAGAGGCTAGAGTACTGAAATCATATGAGAAAATATATACTAAGGTATAATTAATGTTTAGATTATTTAATTATCCCAACAAAATATTTTATATAAAACTCTTAGAAGCGCCTATGAATGCTCTTAACTGAATCAGAATAGGAAAATGAACACAAAATATTATTTATTTTAATATTTTTTATTGTATGTGATTAAACCCTTAGCAAATGATTTTTTGGGTACTCAGATTAAGTTTTGTATCTGCTGGAAAATTAAAACTGTGTGAATAAAATTCTTAAAAGGTTATCTGGATTATATTATTAACTAAGAATGATAATATTGAATGATAAATATCAATAATTATATAAAACACATATATTAAAGTTAATACTATTTATCTTATTTAGATTCCTTTTAACTATAACTATAGCTGTTTTGAAACTTAATATTATTTTATTAATTTTAATGGGTTAATTAGATTAATTTTGCTTTGATATTTTATGAGATTGATGCTCAGCTGTAGTGTTCTTTATTAGAGTTAATCTAAATAATTTTCTTTAAAATAATGGTTATATTATTTTTGACTTTTGACATCATATATTGTCATACCTATTATAGATGTTTCATTTCTGTGTAAATAGTGGATCTGGATGGAAAAATTATTAGTAAATCTATCTTAATATATTGCATGTTTTAACTCAATAGGTAATCCACTTTAATAAAAATTAAATTATAGTTTTATTAATGAATGAAGTTTTGAAATAAAAAACAGTGGAACTAATAAATATGTAACCCATCTTTATGCAGAAAATCTGCTTTAGTCATGACTTACTTGTCTGGAATACAGTAATTTAAAACTTAATAATTTATATATAATATATATAATATATAATTTAATATATATACATATTTTTTGAAGCCAAAATTGTAATTCCTAAAAGCAAAAAAAAACCCCATAATCTTTTAATTAGCTGTTAATTGTGCTCCCTTTGATAATAAAAGTCAGAAAGAGCAGTAATATAAGCTCTTTATCATTCCCCCATCACCCTGTTACAACCACCTACTAGAAAATTTGTAAAATCCATTGTGCAGAGCACAGCATTCTATACTTTGACATTGTTTATATTAATTTACTAAACTACAAGAAACTGTGAAATATTAAAATAATTCCCATGATTTTTTCTAAAACAAGAGGAAATACATCTTTGGAGTATGGGCTTTTAAAAAATTATTCTGTGTCTTGAAGATTTAAAATCTGTAATTGGGTAAGCTAACTTTTATTTTATTTTATTATTTGTTGATGTTTATTTATTTATTTTAGAGAAAGAGATAGAAAGAGGTGTGTGTACTTGAGGGGGGAAAGGCAGAGAAAAGGGGATAGAGAGAAGCCCAAGCAGTCTCCATGCTCAGTGTGCCTAATGTGGGGCTCGATCACACCACCTTGAGATCATGACCTCAGCTGATATCCAGAGTGGGACTCTTCACTGACTGAGACACCCAGAAGCCCCTAGGTAAGCCAACTTTTAATATTGCAATTGCTTTATTATTTTTATTAATGATTTTGTTGGTTTTCAGCCTCAATTTCATCTTTTAATTTTCTTCATCTTGTGGTTTGTCTGTATTTTTCAGTTACCCCATCTTTTATTGGTTTCCTAGCTTAGTTTTTTATGGTTTCACATGTTCTTACTTTGTGGGTCTTCACAGGCTAGTCCTAGCAATTTGCCTGTGTCAGATCTCACGTGCATTCTTGAATCTCTCAGTAGTATATGCTTCTTTGCATTCTGCTAGACAATAATGATAATGAATGTAGCAGGCATCATGAAAAGTAACTTTAGAATAAATCCCTTCAAAGTAAATTTCCCACACACATTTCTATATGGAATTATCCAAAACATATACTTACACTGAGGACTTTTTGAAAATGTTCCTGATTTCTATAGCAAAACTGACTTCATGCCATTTTATTCTGTAAAGACAATCCTTAGTAAATTTAAGGCATCTAATCAAACATAAAATTTCCTTGGAGGCTCTCCACAGGTATGCTTTAATGGGCTGATAGTTCAGTTAGTTCATGTTCTTCCTACCAAAAGATTTTAGCTTTTCATTGTTGAACTTAAATGTCACAAGACTAGTTGAAGATTAAATGAAATAATTTATGGAAAATATAAAATAAATTGTCATAGTTCATGCTCAATAAATGTTCCTATGTCCAAGTCAGTTATCTTAATTCATTTATTAAAAAAAAGTAGCAACCACTTAGTCTTACTAAGCATTAATTGATACTTGCAAACTGTCCAGGACAAAATTCTTTTTCAAAGGATTATCCACGTTGAATGTAACAGAGAAGTATGTTTGCTCCATTTTAAGGGTTTCCATTCTTTTTCCTGAGAGTCAAATATTCCATATACAGCACTGAGTACAATTAGTGGAGCATGTCAAATTGGAGGGATGTAAATTGCACTAATTGTGGCAGCCATGGAGGTGCCACCCAGATCTCCTGTCAAGAGAAAACCTTCTGGGAGAGGCTGAGTTAGCTGAGAGCTCCCAACTGCTGCATTTTCTGGTTTCACTGAAGTGTACATGCCGTTTTCATCGAGGTGCTCCTAGTGAACTAGTGAACAGAACTGGGGCAAGAGACCTGGGCCATTTCCGCTCAGTATGGGCGCCTCAAGTAGAGGGTCATGGCTACTGCCTGGCAGAGACTTTCTCAGAGCAGTATTGGAGTGTGAACTTCCTCCTACCTACTGTCCTCCCTTAACTCATTCTTTTCTCAGACGGCCCCCCTGCCTATCCCTGCTCCTTGCTCTGTTAAGCATTCATGGGCATTTTTCTCAATATAATTTTTGCTCTTCTAACTCTTTCTTGGAATCTACTCCCTAGAAGACTCAAACTGACACACTATTGATTTGACATGTTTTATTGATTCTTATTAAAGACTGTCCACTCCTTTATTTAAAAAGAATAACATTTATTAATTTTTGATACAGTGTGACTGGGGGAAGGGCAAAAGAGAGACACATACAGAATCCAAAGGCTCAGAGCCTGAAGCACAGAACCCGGTGTGGGGCTTGAGCCCACAGACCACAAAATCATGACCTGAGCCGAAGTCGGTCGCTTAACCAACTGAGCCACCCATGCACCTCTCCCTTCCTTTAATTATGCCACGCCTGGGTCACTAGAAATAAAATTATAAACATAAAGAATGTTGCTTATAGCATGGCTCAAAATTCCTATGCCATTAAGTAAAGATGAAAGAAATAACCATATTTACAACAGGATGAAATCTACATTGCTGTGCTTCTCCAAATGAAAGGATATAATTACATATTCTGATATACTGATGAGCAACCTGAAAAATTTAGTTATCAGAATCATCAAAGAGAGCTCCAATAATTTCAAAAGTAACTTTTATAATATCATAGATTTTTAAATCTCTCTTTTTTGTCCGGAACTCTTTTTGTTAATATGGTATATATCACAGTATAACATAGAAAGATTGATCTTTTAAGAGAGTTTTTAGAGGACCTTTAGAATTATCCTGTATGGCCCCCTTACTTTACATAAGAACCAGTTAAGCTTCTGAGAAACAAAGGTCACCATTTCTGCCAGAACCGAATTTAAAATCCCTATCTTTTGGTAACATCTTTTCATCAAAATAGTGTAGTGCTTTTAATATTGCTTTTGATTAGAACATCAGTTTCAGGGGCTATATATAAAGTTTTCTTTCTACTTTAATCATTTCTCTATCAGACCTCCAAATGTTAGGCTGTCTTAGGGTACAAAAGGCTGAAACGTTACATAAAGTAAATCTACATGTATTAGAATTTCAGATAAAGGGAACTGGGGATTAAGAAAGATTTGCTAGTTATTGCAAGACTTGGGGTCTCAATCTTAAATTCAATGGACGGTTATTAATGGATGCAAAATGCCCTGCTTCTGCTCAAAGAGGAATCCTTCACATGTTCTTAAAATATGCCAGTGCCAATTATCATTGGATCGAAGGGGCCAAAATAAAATTTTCTTCCATTCTTATTTAAAATTACAATGTTATTTCTTTAATATAGTTGTTATATATTCTTAAAACATTATTTTCTTGAAGACATAGTTCATTTCTTTTAAAAATCACAGATACGATCATGAGACTAACAATTTTTATTTGATTAGTATCAACTCATACCACAACACCTTGTTTTCTTGGAGTGTATGCTAATACACACTAATCTTTTAATCCTATAGAGAGCTACAAGTGTGAGTTGGGTGGGGGGACAAAATCCTGGACGCTCAATATATGTTAATGCCAGAGGCATGGAAAATGAGCCTGCTGTTCTGTATGGAAATTTTATAAAAGCATGCAGAAAAAACTTGTTGCTAAAATCTGCTTCAAATGAGAAGGATTTTCATTAATGATGAGAAAACATGGATCACGGTCTCTGGGGATGTACAGAAGAATCTACAATGGTAATCTCAAAGGGCAAAGCCTATTAGGCAGATGGTATCATGAAAAAAAAAGTGAGTGATCATGCAGAGAGGAAGGAAAATTCCATATCCCTTTTAGAATGGTAAATATAGTGGAAAGTGCCCTCATGGAAGAAAGAAGATAGGAGAATACATATTCATAGTGAGAAAATTGATGAAGAGGATTTGAATCGTAGCAAAATGTTTAAGAAAGAGAGAATAAAGGTTAAAGCTTAAGAGGTAAGCATATCACACAGTTTTATGCAACTGAACACTTAATTTTCTATGAGATCCTCAAAAATATTAACTGGAGATATAATCAGCATTTTAATTTTTATTGTTAGAACTTATTCAAATCTATGAGCATTTTTAATGCTCATTTATTTTGAGAGAGAGAGAGAGAGACACAGAGTGCGAGCAGGGGAGGGGCAGAGAGGGAGAGACATAGGATCCTGAAGCCATTTCTGAACTCACTAAAGTTGAGAAACTCCTTGTGAGGTAAGGCTTGTCACATATATGTTTTTAAACTCTTAAAAAATTATTTATTTATGAATTTATTTATTTATTTAAAGAGATTGTGAGCATGCACAAGCTGGGGAGGGGCAGAGAGAGAAGGAGAGAGAATCCCAAGGGTTCCATGCTGTTAGCACAGAGCCTAACGTGGGGCTCAATTCCATGAATCTTGAGATCATGACTTGGGCTGAAATAAAAAATGAGGCACTTAACCAACTGAACCATCCAGACACCTCTCATCAGTTATTTTTAACATCTAACTAATAAGTATAAGGGTATTTATCCAAATTTATATCCATTTAGTCAATCCTCTACTTATGAAGTTTTAGTTTATATAGAATTATCTAATCATTAAAAAAGGTTGATCGCAGCTCAACCTTTTGATCTCAGCTAAGATCAACTATAAAAAAATGTTTGAATTTTTGCATTTACATTTATTATCTACTCAGGATAAATACCTAGAATAGAATTATTAGTTTCAAGGAAATGCAGTATTTAGATTTTGAGATATACTGACAAATCACTAATAAAATACAGCTTATCAAATTACAATCATACTACTGTCACCAAAGCAAGGTTTGGTGGATATTTTTACCTTTTTCCAATTGGGTAAATATTGGGGTGAAAGATTTTCCTCTGCCCTATGGTCCTTCTACTGGATTTAGACTCAAATTGACCTGAGACAAATTAACAGGAGAAAATAAAATTTAATAGGCATACATGCAGGAAATCTACATAGACATGAAATTTCAAAGACAAGGCGGTAACATGAGGCTTAAATGAACTAAGGTGAGAGGTAGGGGTCGGGGGATATAAAGGGGTGATAGATCTTTAGCAAGAAGGTGAAAGGAGATGTTTGGCAAAACAAAGGTTGCCCTATTATACAGATAAGAATTTTTAGGTAAAAAGGAGTCTAGTTAATAGCGCTCTTCCTGGCACAGACTCTCCTTTCCAATGTAAATTGAGACATTTGAGGGGAAGGCAGAGAACCTTTCCTGCATCTGTTGGATTCTGATTACTTTTGACTCAAAATAACCATGCCAAAGCAGCCCATCTTGGGACACCCTGTCTGTCCTTGGCCCTTAAATAAGTAAATAAAGGGGACGTCATTTTTATATGTTTTCAGGTGTGTGATCACTTCTATTTTTATTATTCCATTATTAATTTTTAGTTCACAATTTTTAATATTTTTAGGGCTAAAGCCTTTTCATTGATTGTAAGGATATATACTTAGAGGCATTCTAGTGTAACAAATGAGTAAATATTTAGTGACCTTACTTGCACCATTTTTATAAGAACATTGATATGCTGATATTTGTATTTTTCTTGTGTTCAAATGTTACCGAATGCATAAATATTTAACAAATGTTTTAACATAAAACATGATCCACGGTTTCTTTAGAAAGAAATTGCTTAATTCAGAAATGTGGGAGCACCTGTGTGGCTCAGTCGGTGAAGTGTCTGACTTAGACTCAGGTCATGACCTCATGGTTTGTGAGTTGGAGCCCCACACAGAGCTGGCTTTGAATCCTTTGTCCCCCTCTCTTCTCTGCCCCTCCCCTGTTCCTTCTCTCTCTCTCTCTCAAAAATAAACCTTAAGAAAACCCAAATGTGGATTATCCACTCATCATTTTTGTGCTTAGTTTTTAACTTAATTTCACTGTGAATAGAGAAGTTGTTTATATGATTTCTATAGTTTGAAATTTGTTGTGACTTGTTTTGAGAATCAACAAATTATTTGATAATTTTTCTGTGCACCCTTTAAAAAAACGTTTGTTCTGATATTTTGACCACCAAGACTGCAACATTAAGTTCCAGGAGATAGGATGAAAAAAGAAAAAAAAATGTGAACAACAAAAAGAGAAGCAAAGTGGCATAGCCATAACCAAGAGAGTGTGGTGCCTTTTTAGATAAGTAAAGAAAATCTTCCAGGAATGAGGGTGGGTTTATCTATGTCACATGCTGCTGACAGGAGAACGGAGTGATAACCTTCTGATTTGTCATCACACGCTCACTGGGAATCTTGATAACAGAAATTTTAAGAAGGTTACAGTTAAAGGCATCATTTAAGTGGCTCTAACAGAGAATGGAAAAGAAACGTTGAAAAAGAGATTTTTATGTTTAATATTCTTATGGCTATCAGTAGAAATAGTCATGTTGCTGTTACCAAGTCCGAATTCTGAAGGAATCCAGAATATTCTTCCTTTAGAAATATAACTTCTATAAAGTTTTAATTCTAGATTGGAATGAATTAAGAGCATATGACACAGATTAATTTGATTATTCTTTCATTTCCTAGTATTACTATTATTATTACTACAGTAATTTAAAAGAGCCTTACATGACAGCATAGAATAACTTCCCCTCAACCTTTAAGAAAATCTATCAGAGAGCAGATCTTTTTACATTTTTTTCTCTCTTGCTACCTATTTATTATTTGGACACCAACACATTTGTTTTTAAAAGGATTGTATCTGTAAATTACTTTCATAGAGCTAGGTGCACCTTAAAAAATGACCGTTTGAGGAAAAACAAGGATAATAAGCAAATAAACAACCAAACCAAACCAAAACAAGAAATGTGAGCATTTACAAAGCTTTTAACCATATCGCATGTAAGCGATTTTAGTAAATCTTGTGCTTTGTGGGGCACTGGGTGGCTCAGTTGGTTAAGCATCTGACTTCAGCTCAGGTCATCATCTCATGGGTCATGGGTTCGAGCCCCTTGTCAGGCTCCATGCTGACAGCTCAGAGTATAGAGCCTGCTTCAGATTCTGTGTCTCCCTCTCCCTCTGCCCTTCCCTTACTCATGCTCTTTCTCTCTCTCAAAAATAAATAATAAAAACATTAAAAAACAATAATAAGAAATAAATATTGACTTTAAGCATGTAAGTCCTTGTCTCTATGTGGTTTATGTGTGGGATTTGAACTTGTGAAATGTGACCTTGTAAATAGGTACTTTTACAGCATATAATTCTTGAAATAGAATAGGTGATTGTCCATTAAGATGCATAGAGTGCCCACAGGTAAAGCCAAAAGATAGTTACACAGTAAAGATATTTCCTATAGAAGTGAGACTACAGGTAACAATTTGCAACAGGACACTTCAGAGAACACGTGTGAAGTACAATCATTAAAAACATCATTCTTTTACAACTGCTCTGTATTTCTACCTTGTTCTAATGAATTGTATTTATTTGAAATCCAAATATTTTATTTTAATCTAAGTGGTTATTTAGTGGTTTGAAATAATGGCTACAGTAAGCCTTATATATAATCACAAAAACCAGTTACATGAATCACACCAAATGCGAGGTATTGTACTATTGTCTTCAGCAGACAAAAAATCTTCCCAATTCTGTGACTACACTATTACCAATTTTTAAAAAAGGTTATTCCTTTGAATAAAGTTTTTTTGTTTCTTTTTCTGTTAACCTGTGTCATTTTTTATTTTATTTCACATGGATAATATATTTGCCATTTATCTCTTGGTACCGAATACTCACTCTTTTACTTTGTTATCTATGAAATGGGCGTGCCAACTAAATCTGTCCACATATGATTGTAAGACGATTAAATGAATTAGTTTACTTTTAGAAAGATGCTCAGTATACACGGTATTCCGCATATAGTAGTTATTATCTTCTCATATATTCTATTTAGTGCAATTTCAACATTTCAGGAGTGTTTTAGTTAATCCAGGCAATAGTGTTGTTCATAGACAATATTATTACTACAAATTTTGCATAACTTACGCATTTATAATCTAGGGAAATAAACTGAGATTTAAGAGCTTAATCACATGCAAATCTATTGATTAGTGTTATTATTCTTCTACTGTATCTTTAGTCTTCAAGCCCTAGGAATGCTGCATCTTAAGTTATCCATAATTTTCTGATCCAACTGGAAACATCGTACAGAAGGAGAACTCAGAAAGTTAAAAAAAGACTGAAGAAACAAAATATTAGAAAGGCTACTAAATATGAGGATTGAAGAAAATTCTCTGCATTTGTCAAATAATAAGCACTTTGTAATAATCAAATTTTTAGTAGAATAGTTAAACAGAGGCCAGACTTTAAGAATGTAATATATATATATATATTTATATATATACATATGTGGAGGAAATAATGGGTGTGAAATACATTTGACTAATTCAAATTTTTTACAGAAAACTTATTCTGGATTCAGAATAAGTATTAGAAATCTAAAAAAAACACAATGAATAAAATTAGGCTATATATAGTTAATAGGTTTATGATATATATATATACATATATATATATAAACTTAATACTTCTAAGTTTTACAATCTGTATATTAAGTATGTCTTCATAGATTGGAAATTCTAAGTTAAAATTGAAAGAATACATTTTAGCTCTTTTAAAAGACACATTAGTCCTTCCTAAGTGTGGTTCCAAGTCAGCTTTATTGAAATCTGAATTTATCTTTACTTTTTTTTATTGATTTCGAGAGTTTAAGTTGATAAGAGCTCCAAAAAAATTACTTATTGTGCAGCATATATTACTCTCAAGTGCAAAGTACATTTGCCGGCATTAAGTGTTCAACTATGTAATTAAATATGCTCACATAGTAATTACCTGTTCTAATTATGATCCATAATTATTATAAGTGCATATAATTATGTAGTTACATGAAACATCCATGTGATAGTAAAAAAATCTTACATTATTATTGTAGATGAAAATAGAAAATTAAATAGCAAACTGAATCAAATTTAGAGTAACTATCCATGACTCTCATTGTGCTCTATAATTATTTTTACTATTAATTAGCAGTTGTTTACTTAGGATAACTAAGTTAATTCTTTCTGTTGTTCTTAAGAGTTACAAATAAAAGAAAGAAGAAAATAAGGTAAAAAATATTGAATTAAGTAATTTAGCATTTAGGTAATTATTTGAATCACTTAGAATAATTAATTCTCTAGTAGAAAGGTAAGAAATATCCTAATGTCAACAGTGCCTACAAAGAATTGTGATAAAAAATTGAATTCAAAAACTTAGATGAACCATTTTAAAATGAAAACATCTTTAGTGGTGTCTGACTGCCTCAGTCGGTTAAGCATCTGACTTCAGCTCTTGTCATGATCTCACAATCCATGAGTTGGAGCCCCACGACGGGCTGTGTGCTGACAGATCAGAGCCTGGAGCCTGCTTCAGATTCTGTGTGTCCCTCTCTCTCTGTCCCCCCCTCCCCATTCTCTGTCTCTCTCTCTCTCAAAAATGAATAAACATTAAAGAAAGTAATTTCATTAAGGTAAAATTATGAGGGTTATTGTACATACTGCTAGTCAATAATAACCAGTTAATATGAATATATATTTATATAAAAATTTAATTAATTGACTAATTAATAAATGGAACCATGTAGAAATGACCCTTGGCCGTATTCAAGTGCTCATTCCTGTGTTAGAGAAGACTTAAAATTCTTTCTCAAGGAGAAAGTACAGGCTAAAGTAAGATGCCCAAATACTAAGCAATCCTGGATGGCCTATTAATGTTTTTAAGAAGATATCAGTCCCAGCTCCTGGAAGTTATACTATATGACTCTGTCCTTAATTGACAATATAGAATGTTGATACACCAAGTGCTTGTCAGAAAAGTATAACCCTTTGATAAATTGCTCTGAGATTCTCTGAATATTTATTGAGAATTGCCCAAAGGAGACACAGTCCATTTTACTCTGTTGGTAGCCCACATTTACTCAAATCCTCAGAGCAGCATATTTAAACCATATCAAGTTAACCTGTCATTGAATGCCTGCATTGAACTGTACTCTTGTTTTATGTCTACGACATTGACTTTCACTTTAAGATTATAAAGTCTCAACCTGGAAATGCCAGAGAAACGTCCACAGGAAAAGTTTCTTATGTCAGCTTGCAGACAGTCAATGCACAAGCAGTTTAGGAGCATATTGGGCTCAGTGGCCGGAGAAAAATGGAAGCAACAGTTGTTGATGTGAATGTATTTTCTAGGTTCTGCAAAAGCTCATTGTGAATATAAAGTCTTCTGAACATTATAAAAGGGTCTGAATAGAATGCAAATATCAACAAAATGGGATCATTTGCAAGTAAAAACTTGTAAGCAAGGGGACATAACACATATTAAATACATATACATGACCTATCAGTCCACATTTAATGACAGGGACTTCAATTTTCCTACTGTTTTGCTTTATAGTTAGCAGGTTTCTTTAGGAATGTGGGTATCAGTTTTACATCTTAAACACAATGCTATACTGAATTGCTCCTGTTTCTTGTTCCATCTCATATCAATGGTGTTTTTATTTATTTGTTACTAAAATTCATAACTGATTCACAGAAGACTGCCAAGAATATGGGTATAGTATCAATTAACAATTCAGTCATATATACAATTAGAAAGTTACTCATTTAGAACTATATTCAAAGAGCACCTGGCTGACTCAGTCAGAAGAGCATTTGTCTCTTTATCTCGGAGTTGTGAATTCGAGTCCCACGTTGGGTGTAGAGACTAAATAAAAAATAAACCTTAAAATAATATTCAATGTGCACAGGAATTTGAAATATTTGTTATTTTTTATTTTGCCTTTAGTATTTCAAATTAGAGGTCACACTCTTGAAATATTGTTTGCCATGTTCTTGTCAAACAAAATATGTTGCATAAATTACAGGATTTAGAAAGAGACTTCAGATGTGCAAAAGCAGCACATCTTGTTAGGGTTTTCAAATTTGTAAAGTTAATATTATCAGTGTTCTTTTGACATATTGTTAGTTCAGAACATCTGTATAGTTCCCCCAAAGTAGTTCATAATCTGTATGATTTGTGAAATAGTGATCACTAGTAATCATGCTAGAGTTTACAATCATGAAAAGTTCTTTTGCTAGTTTTATAACTTCTAAAATAAGACTATGTATCCAACTAGTATAATTCATATTATATCAAATTGTTCTATCATTTACTTCATCTTCAGGCATTAATCAATACAATGAAATCTATTGATCTTAGCGGAGTGAATACTATTAATGAATCTGCTTTTTTTGTCATTAAAAATATTGGTTTTACTTCATGCAAAATTAATAATCATGTTTTTCAGAAATAATAAATATCCCATATTTTAAAAATTTTTAACATTTATTTATTTTTGAGAGACAGTGCCAGCACAGAGCCCGATGGGGGGCTCAAACCAATGAACTGCGAGAAAACTACTTGAGTCGAAGTCGGATGCTCAGCTGACTGAATCACGCAGGCGCCCCTCATATTTAAAATTATCAACAAATAGTGTATGCTTAGACATAATCCAGGCATTATTAAGAACTTTGCATATTAACTTACCTGAAAATGACAATAATGCTATAGATTCTATCCTTGTCATTGACATTTTACAGATGAAGAAACTGAGACAAATGGGGATCAAGTAATTTATTCAAAGAAACACATTATTAAGCATTAGTGGTAGAATTATGTTTACCTGGTATTAAGTATGAAACCTAGACTATTTGAATCTAATGCCCCCGGGCTTAACCAACACACCACTTGGCCACTTGATCCTATTACTAGAAGCTTACTTGGTACATGTAACTATTTAAGTAAGGGAAAATTTTCCTTTTATTTTATGATTGAACCAATTTTCATTTTACATATTTTAATTCAAGCCCACCTTCAGAGATACTGTGACTTTCTTTTCTGGCCATAGGGACTTAATTTTCACCTTTTTGTAATGAATCATCTAATCGTAGGCATAAACACATATATTCAGCGGCTTCTATCAATTAGTTTATCTTTAACCCATAATTCATAATTGTCTAGGCTTTTGTGATAATGACTCATTGAAATC
Organism: Helogale parvula; assembly: GCA_004023845.1. Lineage (NCBI taxonomy): Eukaryota > Metazoa > Chordata > Mammalia > Carnivora > Herpestidae > Helogale > Helogale parvula. The sequence continues at coordinate 101,489 of PJEM01005451.1, forward strand.
ATGAAAATTTTGCATTTATCTTTAGTAAATAGCTCCTGCCATTCATTACTTCTCAAAAGGCCATATTTCAGTTTTATACAGAAAATAAATTCTGTTACTTAGTAATAAATGTTCATTGCTAATTTTTGATGTCTTTTGGTAAATGTTTCTACCTTTATTCTTTACTGATGTTTTAAAATCTATCCTTAGAAAGCAAATTCATATAGAATTTTATCTTCAAACAGGTTATTAGAAGATGTATAGAAGTATATATTCAAAATATATACTCTCTCAAATGTAAAAAAATTCTTGAACACAATACAGACGAAAGAGTCTTACCCTTTTTGGTATTTAAGTTCCTTTCTTAGTTCTATCACTAACTTTTCTTTAAGTGTCATAATGAGAGGTGTGGATTAATATAAAAATACATCATTATAGAAAATGAAAAAAGTATACAAAAATTACCAAAGCATATAATAATTTTAATTGAAAACAAAAAATGGGCCCTTTGTACCAAAAGTGATTGAGAACACAAATTCTGCAAAAATTTTCTGTGTTTGTGAAAAAATAAAAATTACTACACTTAAACTGGGATATGTCCCCCAGAACTTTTACAGTTTCATAGCATTTATAATTAGGTTGTTAAGATAAATATGATATGTTAGGCAATTAGGATATGACATTTGTCCAATGAACCTTCTTTCATGGATTAAGAGAAATGATGAATTTCTGTTGTCCTAATAAACCTGTTTCCCTAAATTCATAGTGTCTCTATCTATCAGATACCTCTGAGGTTACAATACAATCATGACAGCAGGGCATACATGTGTTCAGTATTTCAATGTATAAAACAGAAGACAGTGTACACAGAAATACCTTTTTGCATATCATAAATAATTTTGTATGTTATTTTAAAAATAAAAGATAGTATATTATTTATTTTAATATCTAATGATACTATCCGACATATCATTCCAATCTTTTTATTTGTGGTAATTTTATTTTTCTTTTCCTTAATTTTGTACTATACGTATTTAAAACATGACTTTGGGCAAAATGTTAACCTGAAGATTTATTTATCACATAACAGGTTAAGACAAAAATATCATGGTATAGTACTTTCTATTGATGATCTTATAAGATCACTATACTTTTTTACAAGTATAAAGAAAACTACTCTGAATTTATAGGCTCATTGTAGCAATCAGAATATTTCTGTTATGTGAAACAGAAATCTAGAGGAGACTTTAGGGTTTTCTTTGTGACCCAAGATTTTATCAAGACATATTTTTTCTTTTTCTTTTATTTTGAGAGAACATGAGCAAGGGAGGGGCAGAGAAGGAGCAGAGAGAGAATCGCAGGCAGACTTCGTGCTGTCAGGGAGAAGCCCAACGTGAGGCTCAACCTCACAAACTGTGAGATCATGACCTGAGCAGAATATCAAGAGTTGGAAGCTTAACTGACTGAGCCACCCACGTGCCCCAAGACTGGCATTTTTTCTATCACTCTCTTCTGTTATCTTCAGCATATGATTTTTTCTCTCAGACTAGCTTCTTTCATGTTTGCAAGATAACTACAGCAGCCCAGGGTGCAAATCCAAATAAGAAGGTTTAGAGAAAGAATAAAACTTTTCTACTTTTTCCCTCTAAAATTGTGGGTCCATGTCTGCTTCCTATTGGCCAGAACCGCCTCACATGCTCATGCCTAAGCCAATAACTAGAGAGAAAACTTAGCAATTGATAGCATATCCTGGTTGTATTACTGCTTGTTTGTATCTTTATCAAATTGATATGTTTAAACCCTATTTCTCAATATGATGGTATGTGAAGGTGGGGTCTTTGGGAGGTCATAAAGATGGAGCTCTCATGATGGAATTAGTGCCCTTATAGGAAGAGACAGGAAAGCTAGTTATTTGTTCTAATACCTGTGGTGTGAAGAAACAGGAAGAGAGTAATGTCTCCAAGCTAGGAAAGAGCCCTTCCAGACACCTGATCTGCCAGAAGCTTGATCATTGACATCCCGAACTCAACAACTTTGTTGTCTAAGCCACCCAGTCTATAATATTTTTGTTATGACAATTTCAACCAATTAAGACACTAAGGAACTTTCTGGTACGTAGATTAAGACTGTCTTTCCAAGTCATCACCGTGAATAAGAGTGTAGTTGATTTCTTAAGAATGGAGCCTTCTAAAAATGGAATTTATGTACAGCAGAGCATGAAAGCAGACTCAGTCTGTGTGATTAAAATTCTGTAAACCATCAAATAAGCCCTGTGCTGTTCACTGAAGAATGATGTTATATTTGAAAAAAAAAGCTGCAGAGTATTTAATCATTATAGTCACTGTTATTCATTATCCTAATCATTGCATAACTGATACTATGATAAATTTATAAATGTCCATATGAAAATTGTGCTACTTTACCTGAAAGTTCACATAGATTTTTACTAAAGTTTTATATATAAAAAATGTGATACTTAGCAACCTTAAGAAATTACCAGAATGGAAATGTTTGAAAATGTAAAACACTTCATATCTTCAATTAATAAGAATTTTTTGTTGTATTATAGAATTGGGGATTCAAAGTTTTAAAAGCCACTGAAATGGATATTAGTTAATATTTCCTGTGGATTAATATACTTCTAACATACATTGAACCATTTCAACATACATATTTATTACTACTTTAAGTAAAGTTAAATTTGTTCTTTCTCTTACAGTTGATGATTTGTTTTTCAGGCATATATTTCAGAGTCAATTTTCAATATGTGAAACCCCTTTTATAAAACCTTACCCCCAAATTACTGGACAAATCAAAATTATTCCCTTTGCTTCCCTTTAATACAATACACTTTTACACTCTGATGACTACTGAAAATAATTCCTAAACATATCTAATATTGCAAGAAGCAGCTTTTGTCATTTTAATTATATTATCATTGTTTCTTGTTTTGGTGAATAAGAAATTAGTCAATCAACTGAGTGTAATAAAACGTAAAGTTTGTTATTTTAATTCTTCCAAATAACTTCTATATTCAGACAGCACTATTGAACTTAACATTTTAAAGATCATGACTAATATTGTTTGTACCATAGGTAGTGACATATCTAGGGAGTATACAGTCACTGTCAATGCTTTCTTTGCTTAACAGTAGCCCTTTTTAACAACAATAACAACAACAACAATAAACCTGGTATATAAAGAATAGTGTGTCACTGGATATTCAGCAACCTGATGTGTAGCCGTGATAGAATGCATGCTATTATTGTTAGAAGAGACTTTGAAAAAATGGAGACATAATTAATAATTTACATTGTTCTATTACCTGTAATGAATTAATGGAAAGTGGGAAGTTTATACACCTTTCAAGTCTTGTAAGGGCTAAGTCATCTTGGTTCATATTCCCTAAGGCTTAAGATTCATGACACTTGCAAATAGCATTAACTATTCAATAGGCAAAATGTAATGTGTCAGCTTCAAAACAGAAGCTTGTTACAAAACCTGCAATGAAAAATCTGTTAATCAGATACAAGCATACTTCTCATTACCTTTGACTAGTGAGAAAACGCTTTTCCTATGCCAGGGTCTAGGTACTATATGGCCTCTTCATAAAGCCATTACTTTCAGGAGCAGGAAACATAATAGGCTCTTTCTAACACACAGAAGAAGACCTAGACTTAGACAAAATGCCAAACAGAGGAATATATCTCAAATGAATGAACAAGAAAAGGTCACAGCCAGAGGTCTAATCAAGACAGACATAAGTAATAGGTCTGATCCTGAATTTAAAACAACAATCATAAGGATACTAGCTGGTCTTGAGAAAAGCCTAGAAGACACCAAGGAGTCCCTTACCATAGAGATAAGAGTTATAAAAAACAGAAATGAAAAATACAAGAAGTGAAATTTGAAACAGATGAGTGTAATGACCACAAGGATGGGAGAAGCAGAGGAAATGACAAGTGATATGGAAGATAGAATAATAGAAAATAATGAAACTGAAAAAAAGAAATAATTATGAATCATGAAAATAGACTCAGGGAACTCAGTGATTCCATTAAATGTAATAACATTCATATCTTAGAAGTTCCAGAAGAAGAGAGAGAAATGAAGACAAAAAAGTTTATTTGAAAAAATAATAGCTGAAAATTTACCTAATCTGGGGAAGGAAACAGACATACGAATTCAGGAGGTACAGAGAACTTCTATCAAAATCAACAAAAGCAGGCCAACATGAAGACATATTGTAGTTAAATTTGCAAATTATAGTGATAAAGAAAAAATTCTAAAAGCAGCAAATGAAAATAAGTCCTTAACTTACAAGAGGAGACGCATAAGGATAGCCAAAAACACTTTTCCTAGATATTTCCTCTTATAAAAAGTAAAACAATAGAGTAATATTGTATGATGGACTAGATTCCTTCTGATAAATATATCCTTAAATGCTGGGTAATTTTTTTTTTGTCTGTTTAAAAATATGTCCCTAAGTTACAACAAATCAAAGACTCGAGAGCACAGTAACAAAACTCAAATGAAAATACCTTGTATGATAAAGAAACATAGTCAGCTTTCACTTTAAAGATATATTTCAAGGGGAGCCTGGGTGGCTCAGTTGATTAAGCATCCAGCTTTGGCTCAGGTGATGATCTCACGGTTCGTGGGGTCAAGCCCCACGTCGGGCTCTGTGCTGACAGCTAGCTCAGAGCCTGGAGCCTGCTTCGGATTCTGTGTCTCCCTCTCTCTCTGACCCTCCCTGCTCACACTGTCTCTCTCTGTCTCTCAAAAATAAATAAAAAACATTAAAAAATTTAAAGAAAATGCATTTCAAAACTTAATGAATTTGACCTTAATTTTAATGGTTGCATGGAAATAGAGATGAAGGAACTAAAGCCTAGAACCCACACAATATAGAAAATATAATATGATAACCTACATAAAGCTAAGATCCTCAAATAATGAAACTTAAAGCAAGGCTGAATAAGAAATAAACCTGAAAAGCAGAAATAAATAGTAAACAAATTTTCCTGTTTGGACCTAGAGACTGGGTAAATTGAAGAAAAAAAACCCTAAGAAATCATAATTAAAAATAAAGACCAACAAGTGAGCTGTTAATGTGGACTCATGACACAAATTTACAATATTTATATGATTCCAGAACATGTGGATGAGTTTATTTAATGGTTAATTTCAGGCAACCCGTAGAAGACTATGGGATCCATTTCAGAAGAAAAGCAACTTCATATTGAACTTAAATACTTATTCTGGATAAAGTTGCAAGGGACTTCATAGCCTAATTCATACTGCCCTCAGTTAAACAGGCAAAAAGGACAGTGGGTTTGCAGAAAAAACAGACATTAGCAACAAACATATGAAGACTTCAGGTATTGATAATATGAGACATAATTTAGTTGGATACATTTAAATGATTTTAAGAAGTATAAGAAAATTTTGAAAAAATTATGAATCATTAGGAAAATATGTGATTTTAAGAATCTATAGCTTTGAAAAAAGTCACAGAGACTTTTTACAGATATGAAAAAGTACATAAACCAAATTAAAGATTTAGTGGCTTGAGAAAAGCAACATTTTAGACTCATTTAAAGGGAAAGATCAATTAACTGGAATTTAGACTCATTTAAAGGGAAAGATCAATTAACTGGAATTTAAATTGGATTGAACTGTTGAAAATATCAAAGTAAAATGAATTTTTTAAAAAAAATATGAAGAGAAGAAAGACAACCTGTGGGATAAAACAAGTTGATATAACCTAGATCGGATCAGAGTTACCGAAGGTCCTAAACAATGAGAAGTTTTTAAAAACATTTACAGAAAAGATACTAAAAACTTTTCAGGATTGTTAAAATAAACCCCATAAATTTCAGATTCAGGAAACCCGGTGAATTTTAAAATGAAATGATAGCTTAATATATCTCAAAACATTAAATAAACTAAAAAAAAAAAAAAAGGATCCTTAACAAAAGCAAGGGTAAGCATGGACGAGGGGAGGTTGACACTGTGAGACCACCCCCTGCAGCGAGCTGAACAAAATTCGTCATTGGGTTGGCAGTTGTACTTGACTGAGTCAGCTCAGCATATCTTGCATACCATTCTCACATTTGGGGAATTTCCCATATTTTGTAAATAATTCCTCAGTATGTAAATCAGAAAATGCATTACCACTAACTACAGATAAACAAATATACTACAGGTGCTGACAGTCAGATGTACTCATACAAATTTCCACTTAATTTAAGAAAAAAATGTGTGAAAGAAAGATTTGTGTGGATTTTATTTTTTGCAGAGGGGACCACGGTGGCAATTGCAGAGAAACAACAGTTAATGTAGCTATGACTGTTATCCCACTATAGGGACACTGGCCTTTGATGTCAAAATCTACTCCTGTAAGCCAGATTTTAGTCCACCAGAGAGAGTCTTTGAAACAGCAAATACCATTTAATAAAAAAACATTATAAAGAACCTTACAAGAGTAGTTGCTTCTAAAAGCCCCGTGTATTAACTTATTACAGAAATTGACATTTACCATGATGTCAGCTTTCAGACTCAAGAGAATGAGACTTGAGAACAGGTTAAATGACTTTAGTGAATTTAAAGAGCATCAAGTAACCCTCTAGTATTTGAGGATGAGACTCTAACAACCATGGCACACAATGGAGAAATGATTAATAGATAATTTCTTTAATCATCTATAATGAATTACAAATTGAGAGCAAATTCTTGGGAGATGTAATTGTCTCTTGCCAAAAAGTATTGTAAAGTTCAAGATGAATACAAGAACTGGCTAATTGGCTCTACTAAATATATTGGAAAACCTAGAGAATGAGCCTTTTGTCAGTCTTAATTTCACAAAAGAGAATGTTATGAGAATTAGTTATTTTCTTTTATTGTACTAAGATGGCTAAAAACCTGCAAACCACAAACAAGTAGCAAAATAAAAAGAAGTTTAATCCCTGGCCACTATATCTCTGATGTAACAGGACGTTGTTATGGAAAGAATGGGACCTCGAGAATTGGAAAAGGAACACTTATCAGAATTTAAAGATTCAATTGATAAGCATCTTAACATTTAGTCTCACTGAACTTCATTTCTCGCACAAGCAGCCTTTCTCTGTTTCCCACAAGGCTTTTTTCTTGTTATGCTACAAAACCTTGAGACCATTTTACTAAAGAATAATCATTTCTCCTTATGTTCCTCACCCAAAGCCAGTCTCTGTTTCTAACTATAACAAGAGTTACATTCCAGCATTCCATCATGTGAAGTACAAGGTTTCAGTATTGAGAGGAGAGATTCTAGGTGCCAAAGACTTGCTTTTTAAAAATAAATTAAAATTCTGTTATATGTATGGATACTGATGATTGAGCAAAAAGAAAATCATATATTTGAGATGAGATTGAATTATGCCAGATGAAATTATGAGAAATTCTGTATGTAATGTCTATATTAAAAATTATGAGTTAAGGGTGTGTTTTATGGCTTGCTTCTCTCTTTTTTTCTCTTATCTTCATTTGCTTTGTTCTTAAATTCCACATATGAATAAAATCATATGGTATATTTCTTTCTCTGAATGACTTATTTTAATTATCATAATAGTCTCTAGCTGAATCCACATCATTGCAAATGGTAAGATTTCATTTGTATTTATGGTCAAGTGTATATATATATATATATATATGTATATATATATATATATATAAAATAATAATAAAGGGTATATATATATATACCCCATCTCTTCTTTATCCATTCATCAGTCAATGGAAATTTGGGCTCTTTCCATAATTATTTGGCTTTTGTTGATAATGCTGCTACAAAAATCAGGGTGCATATATGCCTTCAAATCAGTATTTTCTTAACCTTGGGTAAATACCTAGTAGTGCAATTGTTGAATCATAGGGAAGTTCTATTTCTAAGGTTTTTAAAAATTATTTTCAAGTTTATGTATTATTAAGAGAGAGAGAGAAGGAGAGAGAGAGAGAGAGAGAGAGGATATGAGCAGGCAAGTGGCAGAGAGAGAGGGACCCAATGTGGGGCTCAAACCCACAAACGGCGAGATCATGACCTGAGCTGAATTTGGACGCTCAACTGAGTAATCCACCCAGGCGCCCCTCTATTTTTAAGTTTTTGAGAAACCTCCATACTGTTTTCCAGACTAGCTGCATCAGTTTGCATTCCTTATAACAGTCTAAGGGAGTTCCCCTTTCTCCACATCCTCACCAACATCTGTTGTTTTCCATTGTTAATTCTAGTTCATTCTGATAGGTGTGAAGGTGGTATCTCATCATGGTTTTAATTTGTATTTCCCTGATGATGAGTGATGTTAATAATTTTTTCATGTACCTGTTAGCCATCTATATGTCTTCTTTGGAAAAATGTCTATTTTTGTACTCTATTTTTTAACTGGATTATTTTTCTTGTGAGTATTAAGTTTGATAAATTCTGGATTGATTTTGGATACTAACCCTTTATCAGGTATGTCACTTGCAAATATCTTCTCTCATTCCATAGGTTGTCTTTTAGTTTTGTTGATTGTTTCTGTTGCTGTGCAGAATGTTTTTATCTTGATGAACATTAGACAATTTTTTTCTTTGGTTTCCCTTGCCTCTGAAGACATATCTAATAAGAAGTTGCTATGGCTGATTTCAAAGGCGTTACTGCCAGTGTTCTCCTCTAGAGTTTTGATAGTTTCCTGTCTCACATTACGTCTTTCATCCATTTTGAATTTATTTTTGTGTTTGGCATAAAAAAAATGGCCCAGTTTCACTCTTTTGCATGGTGCTGTTCAGTTTTCTCAATGTCATTTGTCTTTTTCCCATTGCATATTCCTTTCTGCTTTGTTGAAGATTAGTTGACCACATAGTTGTGGGTTGCTGTTTTTTGTTGTTGCTGCTGTTATGTTCCATTTGATCTCCATGTCTGTTTTTATGCTAGTACCATACTGTCCTGATCACTATAGCTTTGTAGTAGAACTTGAACTCTGGAGTTGTGATGCCTCCTGTTTTGCTTTCAAGATTACTTTGCTATCCAGGACCTTCAATGGACTTGTAGAAGGAGTTTGGAAGTTTGCTTTCATTTCTATTTTTTGGAATAGTTCCAGAATATTAGGTATTAACTATTCTTTAAATGTTTGGTAGAATTCCCTTGGGAAGCCATCTAGCCCTGGACTTTCATTTGTTGAGAGATCTTTGGTTAATGATTTAATATATTTACAGGTTATTGGTCTGTTCAGATTTCTATTTCTTCCTGTTTCAGTTTTTGTAGTTTCTAAGAATTTATCCATTTCTTCCAGATTGCCCAATTTGTTGGCATATAATTTTTCATAAAATTTTCTTACAATTCTTTATATGTCTGTGGTTTTGAGTGTCATCGCTCCTCTCTCATTCATGATTTTATTTATGTGGTCCTTGAATCAGCTAATAGTTTCATTGATTTGTTCTACTGGTTTGTTTGTTTCTATTCATTTATTTCTGCTCTAATCTTTATTATTTTGCTTCTTGTCTGCTGGTTATAGGCTTCATTTATTGTTCTTTCTCTAGCTCCTTTAGGTGTAAGATTACATTGTGTATTGGAGATTTTTCTTGCTACTTGAGGCAGGCCTGTATGGCTATATATTTCCCTCTTTTGAATGCATTTGCTACATCCTAAATATTTTGGACCATAGTGTTTTCATTTTCATTTATTTCCATGTATTTTTAAATTTCCTCTTTAATTTCCTGGTTGAATCATTCATTCTTTAGTAAGATGTTCATTAACCTCCACAAAAAACAAATAGGTGTATTAGTGGTCTTTCCAAATTTTTTCTTGTAATTGACTTCAAGTTTCATAGCTTCGTTATCCAAAAATATACATGGTATCATCTTGATCTTTTTGTATTTGTTGAAGGCTGATTTGTGACCCAGTGTGTGATCTATGTTGGAGAATATTTCATATGTACTCTAGAAGAATATGTATTCTGGTGCTTCGGATGAAATGCTCTAAATATATCTGTTAAGTCCATCTGATCCAGTGTGTCATTCAAAGCCTTTGTTTCTTTGTTGATTTTCTGCTTAGATTAACCATCCATTGCTGTAAGTGGGGTGTTAAAGTCCCCTACTATTATTTTATTATTATCAATCAGTTTCTTTGTTTTGTATTGTTTTATGTTTTTGGGTGTTTTCAAGTTGGGGAAATAAATATTTGTAATTGTTTAATCTTGTATAGATACCCTTATTATGATGTAATGCTCTTCTTCATCTCTTGTACAGTCTTTGGTTTGAAATCTATTTTTTTCTAGTGTAAGTATTGCTACTGTGGCTTCTTTTAACCTCCAAGTGCATGGTAAGTATTTTTCCATCCCCTCACTTTCAATCTATAGGTGTCTTTAGGTATTTTTTTGTGTTTTTTTTTTTTAGTATTTATTTATTTTTGAGACAGAGACAGAGACAGCATGTGAGCAGGGGAAGAGCAGAGAGAGAGAGGGAAATGCAGAATCTGAAGCAGGCCCCAGGCTCTGAGCCGTCAGCAGAGAGCCCAACTTAGGGCTTGAACTGATGAACCATGAGATCATGACCTGAGCTGAACTTGGATGCTTAACTCACTGAGCTAACCAAGTGCCCCTAGGTGTCGTTAGGTTAAAACTTAGTCTCTTGTAGGCAACATATAGATAGGTGTGTTTTTTTTTAATCAAGTTTGACATCTTATGTCTTTTGATTGGAGTATTTAATCCAGTTACTTTCAGAGTAATTATTGATAGATGTGAATTCAGTGCCATTTTATTTCTTGTTCTGTCATGTTTTTCGGGAGATTCTCTCTGTTCCTTTCTAGTCCTTGTCACTTTTGGTCTTTCTTTCCCACTAAAAGACTCCCTTTTAGTATTTTTTGCAGAATGCTTTAGTGGTCACAAACTCCTTTAGTTTTTCTTTGCCTGGGAAACTCTTTTATCTCTCATTCTGACTGATAGTTTTACTCAACCTCCAATTTTCTAGGCTACATATTTTTCCCATTCAGCACATTGAAGATACCATGCCACTCCCTTCTAGCCTGCCAAATTATGTTATGCTGATGTGCGGCTCTTTTGTCTCCAGGGAGATAATGTCACCTCTTCCAAATGTGGTCCAAGAAGGAGGAACTGTCTCTCCTTATAAGAGATCTTCAGATGGCTCCATCTGCTCTTGGGCCTCTGACCTCCTTTCCCACAGGAGTACTGCAGCACCCACAGGGTTCCGCACTAGCCATGTCACAGACCTCTAAGACTTCAGTCTTGGAGCTCCACTGGTTGTAAAAAATCAACCTCTCATTTTCTTGTCAGTATCTTTGGGAAGTGTTTCCTGTGTTGTTCCCTGTATACTCCCCCCCACCCTCTCTCCTCTGTCCCTCACCTCTCTCTGTGACCAGGGCTGCCTCTGCTCTGTAGCACCCATAATCTGTTTCTCCCTCAAGTCGCATCTCTGAGCCTCTTACCTCCCATGATGTGGACTCTTCTCTCCCTCTAATTGTGCAGTTTGTTCTTCAGTCTTCAGATTGGTTTCTTGGGTGTTCAGAATGATTTTATATTGATTTGGCTGTGTTCTAGGGATGAGGCAAGCCTAGGGTCCTCCTCCTACTCCACCATCTTAGCTTCTCCATGGGCCCGGACTTTAATCATAGTAAAAAATATATCAGAATCCTCTGGACCAAAATATATCAGGTGTGACTAAAATCTTAACTTGATGTATATAATTTTAAAAATTACATTTGCAGAAAATAAATTTGCCTGAGCCTCAAAGTATACACCAAGGATCCTTATATAATTCTTGAGCCCATGCCATCAGATCACAGAAAGAAGGCCCTTCAATTTAAAGAGAAATTTGAGAAAAGACTCTTTGATAAAACCTAAGATTGTGTCATAAATATTTTCTTATATTTTTTCCAAGGGATGTGTTTATTTACCGTAGTGACTGAATTGGGGAAATGGTAGTAACCATACATCAGAATAATCATACTGATCAGCTTGGCCTCTAGTCCCCGGTGATCCCAATGTATGCTCAGAAATGTGCAAAAATAGTGTGGCCATGTGCTATGGCATCAGATTTTGGGATTACTTCTAATATCAATAATAGAGACTTCCCTTCACTGAAGTTTATCTTGTTCTGTCAATGCTAAAGTCCCCAGTCTGCCAGGAAGTTCAACACTCAGTCTCTATAAGGTTACCATATTCATGGGGGACCAGCCAACCACTGGGTGACAGGTTTAGCATACTGTAATATCCTTAAGTCATTGAGGGGCAGCATTTTTTGTTTGTTTGTTTTTTAAATTATGTTCTTGTGGCAACTTGGTGGCTCAGTCAGTAAGTGTCTGGCTTTTGATTTCAGTTCAGGACATGATCTCAAGGCTCATGGATTCATGCCCCATATCAAGCTCCATGCTGACAGCACTGAGTCTGCTTGGGATTACCTCTTTACCACTCTTTCGGCACCCCCAGTCCGCTCACTTACCCTGTCTGTCTCTCACAAAATAAATTATATTCTGGGTTTTATTTGACTTTCTTGAGTAGATATCTCTGTCAGTAAAATTATCTGTGATGTTACCAAATACCCTTATCATCATTACTCCTATACAACATTGCTTCTGACCACGTACAGCAAAAAAAGATTAAGGCAATTAATTAATTAATTAAGGCAACTGAACCTAATAACATTTTTGGTATTCCTATCTAACTCATTCATAAGAATAATAGGACCTTTCAAAACCTTTACTTAGCGAGGTCTCAGATGCCAGCTTGCAAAGTTGGGTTTGTGTTTTACTGAATGTGTTATATGTTTTGAATTGGAAACAGATGCATTGTCATGTCTCATATAGAGCCAAAATACACAGGTTTGGGAACTAAGAATGTGGAAGAGGAAATGGCATTTTTTTACTACGAAGTTTAACATTTCATATCCACATGTATTGGTTTCCTGTTTTCATGACTTAAATTTTGATAGTTTAGAGAAGGAGGAGTCTTTGATCTATTGCCTGTGAGCCAAACTTGGTCCCCCACGTGCTTTTGTAAATTTATTGGAACATAGCCGAATTTATTTGTCTATATGTTGTCTATGGCTGCATTTGTGCAATAACAGTAGATCTGAGTAGTTGTAAAAGATACCATATGGCCTACCAATATTTACTATCTGCTCCTTTACAGAAAGTTTGTCCACCTCTAGTTTAGGTTTCATTAGTACCTAAGATGGCAATGTGTCAAAAGTTCTTGGCAGATATGCAAGAATGGCCCCACTAAACTAAAAGCTGAAATGTCTTCCCTTTTGGGTTTCTGATACCACTGTTTAAATTGGTAAAGCGAGCAGTCCCAGTGTTGAATTAGGTATTTATACCTCTTGTAAAGTCAAATATGATGCTAGATAAGGAAGGAGGAGAATGTATACTTGGAACTAAATAATGAAAGGGTTTATACACCCTTATGGGAAGGATCGGCATGAATTTACATCCTTCAGGAGCGAAGGTTTGGATGGCACTATTAAATAACAAACTTCAATCAGCTAAAGTGCAGGTTGTGCAGAGAGAGGATGTAGACAGGACAGTGGAGGAAGAAGGCATGGAGACCGATTACACTCTTGGGATCAGTGATAAAGCTAAGGACTGAATCATCTACTCATATACTTTCCTTGAAATATCATATATTTATATACAAATCTTAAATAATTTTCCTGTCCCTCATTCTCTTTCTGTAGCTATTTTAGATGCTTTTGTGGTATACATTTTAAAATTTGCATATAGAATAATATAAAGGTAGAATGAGGGTGGAAGGAGAGGAAAAATGGATATACCTCAGAAATTTAGAGAAATAAAATCTAAAACTTGGTTTTGAATCAGAATATCCAAAGCGTTTATGTCGCCCGACTTTTGAAGAGTGAGTGATCAAGACTGCTGCATTACATAAATTTACATGGGATACTTCATATTTTATTATATGTAAATGTTTTTAAAATTTTTTTAATGTTTAATGTTTATTTCTGAGAGGGAGAGAGACAGAGTATGAGCAGGGGGAGGCCAGAAAGAGAGGGAGACACAGAATCCAAAGCAGGCTCCAGGCTCTGATCTGTCAGCACAGAGCCCGACATAGGGCTTGAGCTAATGAACTGTGAGATCGTGGCCTGAGCCAAAGTCGGACACTTAACCAATTGAACCACCCAGGTCCCTGATTATATGTAAATGCCACATAAAAGAAAATGTGACTAGAGCACACTCTTGAAGTCATGTTCAATGTGATGGTCTAGAAAAATTCAGATATTTTATTTTTATATTTATAAGAGATTTTATAATATGTAAGGGAGAAACATCTTTTGTTGTGGTTGTTGATCTGGTTCTTACTACTGTTCAGAAAATTAACAAGGAAGAAGGGTATGCAGGGATGCTAAACTCTGGTGAACATTGTTTTGATTGGGGTCCCCTCACATGTTTTGAATATTTGTCATTATGAAGGATGGCTCAATCCTGATTAGAAACTAGTATTATTTTTGTCAACATCCACTGAGGATAAGAGACAAGCAGATAGTGCAGGCACTCAGATACACCCAAGTAAAGTTTTGATTCAGAGCAGAGCAATGTACAAAACCAGGAGGCACAATAGAATCCATGATGTGAAGGTGACAGTGACAGCAGTGACTGAAGTTTTGCACTGAGCTCTGGTGTCAGTGGGTTTTAGGCAACCTGAAGACACGGTTGAGCAATGCCATCAGGGTCATATCTGTCAAGCAACATGACCTCTGTCCTCAGGGACAGTCTTGAATTGTCTAATATTTTCTTTCTTTTTTTTTTTTGAATGCTTATTTACTTTTCAGAGAGACAGAGAGACAGAGAGAGAGAGAGAGAGAGGGAGGGAGGAAGGGAGAGAGGGAGAGAGCTGGGAAGGGGCAGAGAGAGAGGAGGACACAGAATCTGAAACAGGCTCCAGGCTCCGAGCTGTCAGCACAGAGCTTGATGTCGGGGTTGAACCACAAATCATGAGCCAACTGGCTGAGTCACCCAGGAACCCCACTTAATATTTTCTTAAAATCTTTCTTCCTAAAGATAGGGTGGGATTTGTTTTGGGCATGTAAAGGTCCTGCCTGAAACAATGCCTTTACTTATAGTATTTGTGTGAGAGCAGTAGTGAGTCTAGGATCATAGTTATAGGGTAACAAATTATTTTATACATGATTCCTCTTCTACATGTAATTATATTAGCACTATTTATAAATAATTTCTAAATATTTGGAAGGGAAATATGATAAAAAATTTGATCCATCTCAGTAGAAATATTGTGTTTTGCCAATCACTAAACATCTTATCTACCTGTAATTCCATATAACTACCATCAGTAATGGCACATTATTTCACTCAGATTAGAAACAGGAAGTGAAGTAGTAGGCAACCGACAGAATGGGAAAAGATAGTTGCAAATGACATATCAGATAAAGGGCGAGTATCCAAAATCTACAAGGAACTCACCAAACTCCACACCCAAAAAACAACTAACCCAGTGAAGAAATGGGCAGAAGACATGAACAGACACTTCTCCAAAGAGGACATCCAGATGGCCTACAGGCACAGGAAACGATGCTCAACATCACTCATCATCAGGGAAACACAAATCAAAACCACACTGAGATACCACCTCACGCCAGTCAGAGCGGCTAAAATGAACAAATCAAGAGACTATAGATGCTGGCGAGGATATGGAGAAACAGGCACCCTCCTACACTGTTGGTGGGAATGTAAACTGGTGCAGCCACTCTGGAAAACAGTATGGAGGTTCCTCAAAAAACTATCCATAGAACTCCCCTATGACCCAGCAATAGCACTGCTAGGGATTTACCTAAGTGATACAGAAGTGCTAAGGTATAGGAGCACATGTACCCCAATGTTCATAGCAGCAATGTCAACAATAGCCAAAACATGGAAAGACCCTAAATGTCCATCACCTGATGAGTGGATCAAGATATGGTATATATATACAATGGAGTACTACATGGCCATGAGGAAGAAAATGGCCATTTGTAGCAAAGTGGATGGACCTCGAGGGTGTCATGCTAAGTAAAATAAGTTAGGCAGAGAAGGACAGATACCATATGTTTGCACTCATAGGTCTAACAGGAGAACAGGAGAAACCTAATGGAGGACCAGGGGGTGGGGAAGAGGGAAAGAGAGTTGGGGAGAGAGAGGGATGCAAAACTTGAGAGACTTGAATACTGAAAATGAACTGAGGGTTGAAGGGGGAGGGGGGAAAAAAGGTGGTGGTGATGGAGGAGGGCACTTGTAGGGAAGAGCACTGGGTGTTGTATGAAAACTAACTGGACAATAAACTACTTAAAAAAATTTTTAAAAAGTAAATAAAAAAAAGACATAATGAAGGTAAAAAAATAAAGAAATAGGAAGTGAATAATTGTAGACGAAAATTGATCAGAAAGAGATCAGCTGTTATCAGATTAATTTCACTGGCAAAATTCATCACATTTATTTTACTTTTGACAATTAGCATCCTGTTAGTTAAATTCCACTGTTTACACTTTTTAATGAGAGAATATCTGGTAAAAGATTATCAGCCATCTTGTATATAGTATTTTATTTATATTTACTTCATGTACATTAGTCTAGCATTCTAATTTCCTGTGCTTATTCCAATTGTTAATTTTTGAATTTGATTTATAAATTACATTTCAAAAATTGTATACGTGGATACATAATATTTGTGGCAGTTTCCCAAATTAATTAACTAATTAACACACCATATGTGATAATCTACCAATATATGTATCAATGAGATAGCATCTGTGTGTGTGCGTGCGTGTGTGTGTGTGTGTGTGTTGTGTGTTGTGTGTGTTGAGGAACAGGAGCAATCAAGAAGATACCATACAATTACCAGTCCCTCTCTTTATATTTAAAATTTCAGGATAACTATAAAATTGTATGATGAGGGGTAAGATGTATTAACAACTGTACTATGCCTTTGTAATCTTTAATTTGATGCCTCTCTAGATTATTATTGAGAGCAAATATGGCAAATTTAAGTTAGCATATTCTTTATATTTTATACAACTGTAATGCATTCATGTGCTTTTATAATTAAATATGTTGTAATAACAAGAAAGTAAGCCAAAGATATAATCCAATTAGCATTAGTAGAAAAGCAGTTTTAGTTTAGAAAAAAGATCATTTCAATACATTCTTATTCAGAGTTATGGAAATTCAATTTTGGTTAATACTGTAAAATATGTCAGCTTAATTTCTTCTCAATTTTAATGAAATTACACTCTTTTTAGACATCAGGATTTGGGGTTATCAGCTTCGAAACCATATGGACAAAGTAGTTTTCAAATATATAAATTAAATGTAAGAGATTGTAGGTCCATTCCATTAACTGTAGGCATTCAGATTAATAAAACATTTCTTCTATCTATTATGCATATTTCTATGAGTATTCAATAACCAGAATATTGTAAAAAACAGAAATTCATGATCAGATCAGAACCATAAAACTGTAATGAAAATAAATGCTAACTCACCACTGCTCTGCTAATGGAAACAAAAAATAAACAAACTTGAAATGCTAAGCTGGCATAAAAGCCCTTCAATTCTACTACCCAGCTTGCCAATAAAACGAGATTCAGGAAGGAAAGAAAGACAAACTGCTGTTTCCCCAATATATGCCTCCCTCATCAACATATCACGTTGTGTGTCTGGAATTTTCAAACAAACAAACAAAAAGAACAATAAGAACTGATAGAATGTACTTTCTAAAGTATGATGCAAACCCAATCGTTCAGACATATAATTTTGATGATAAGAAGTTTATTCGAGTCATTGATATATTAATTTATCTCTTGTTCAAGAGAAGAAAAATTAGAGAACATTGTGTTATTTAGTTTCCTCCGTAATGGAGACACACATGTGTTTTGTATTTCGGACTTTATTACACCATTTATATAAAAGGATAGATGATAAACAATAAGAATATAAGGTTTTCAGAGTTGAAATATTGCATTCCAGAAGAAAACATTAAGTTTATGAAGTTCAAATGTCTCAAGAAGAAATAGAGACATTTATACGTGTAATAAAAACAACGATTGTAAGATATAGAGCAGGATAATTAAATATTCTAATCTTCATAGAGCATCTAATACAGTCTTTCTGTACAATTTTAACATTTCCTTCTTGCACTTATATAAAATATCTTTCCATCTTTCTAGTGTTTCTGGTGTTCCCAAAATATTTTTTTAAGTTTGTAGTTTTTCAATTACACAGATTTTCATTTTCTCAAATTAAATCAGAAAGTACCTGACCTGAGGAAGTAAGCTCTGGAATGTTAAAGATAATTTCTTTTTACAATTATACTTTTTAAACCATGTCTAAAGCTTTTGTCCAATCCAAGGTCACAAAGATTTTCTGATACAATCTCTTCTAATTTATAGGTTTACTTTTTAAAATTCAGTATATTATCCATTTTGTTTTAATATTATATAAAATGTAGTGTAAAGCACATGTTCCTTTTCTTGCATATGAGGTCTAAGTTTTCCTTTGTTGAAAGACTCTCTGGAAAAGAAGAATATTGCTAGGTATCATGGGTTGTTGGTTTTTTTTAAGTCAAAGACAGAAATAAAGAATAAAATGTGATTGTCGGGTGCTGGAGTTAGGGGAATAAGAAAGAGGTTGTTAAAAGGGCACAAACTTTTCAGCTATAAGATGAATGAGGTCTGAGGATCTGTTGATTCAACGTGGTGAGTGTGGTTGATAACACTGTAGCCCATATAGAAGAGTACTAAGTGAGTAGAACTGTAGGGAGCTGTCCTCACCAGTTGAGTGAAAATTCCTGGTGAGGATACGGCAAGTTTATATGGCTTCTTGTCCCCAGATAGCGACCAAAATCTACCCTCTTGTAACTTTTATTTCTGCTTGGGCAGCAAACATTGGAGTGCTTTGCTGATCAGTGTCAGGAGCAGCCTGTCCCCCTGCTGAGGCGTCTGGTCAGGGAAAAGATGAGTAAACTAGATATACCCTAATGCGACTGATGCAAGCAACATATAATTTTCCTCCTAGCTGACAAATTAACTGATAACTGACTACTTTCTGGGCATGGACACTGTTGCAAAAGTTACTACTGCAATAAAATGTATCAATCGTCTTTGGGACTGTGAAAGCAGGCATTACGTCTCCTGGGAATCCTGTTTTTCTGGAAACTTTCTCTTAGAGCTATATACAGCCTAATGACCCTTACTCATAAAAAAACTGATCTTTACTAAACAATACGGTTTGTCTCTTGATTAAAGGTTGCTTCCTTAGGGCTATACCTAAAGTTTTGTATATCTTGGTCTTAAAAAATACCTGCCCTTCCCATATGATAGCATGAGTGCCTGTAGCTAAGTTTTTTAAAGACAATCATTACTACTAAGATTAGAATTGTAACTTCTGCAGAATCCGTGTTCTGGAAAATTGTAAAAAATTATCTATGGGGAATCATTTACTGCTCTTTCTGCTCCTTGTACCTTTCAGCATAAATAAAGCTAGAGAATCAAACAGAGCAAAGATGCCTGCCTGGTGATCAGAAAGAAACTCGTATTTCATATATTTGACCAAGTTTTGTTCATAGAGTCATTTTTTAATGTTTTATTTATTTTTGATACAGAGAGAGACAGACCATGAGAGGGGGAGGGTTAGAGAGAGGGAGATACAGAATTGGAAGCAGGCTTCAGGCTCTGAGCTAGCTGTCAGCACAGAGCCCGACGAGGGGCCCGAACCCACGATCGTGAGATCATGACCTGAGCTGAAGTCGGAGGTTTAACCGACTGAGCCACCCAGGTGCCCCTAATAGAGTCATTTGTAGTACTCTTTTATCCTTTTTATGTCTAGGCCCCTCTTCCTTTCCTGATATTGGTAACGATAGTACTATTTTTTATCAGAGAAACCAAATGACGTCTTCAGAGTAAAAAGTGACTATATTCTACCTTTAATAAGCTTAAAATTTTGACAACTTCAAATGATTCTCTGTGGACTTTAATATTTTAATTGAGAATATTATCTTTCATAAGAGCTGAGGTAAATTCAGGACATTTTTCCACATGGTGGTCATTTGGGATAGAACTTTATTCTCTATTAAAATTGTTAGAGACCACCCTTACCAGGGAACTAGGACAATGGACAGTGGGAGATGAGGCAACAGAATATTTTCCACTGTTTGTGAACCCTAGCAATAACAAGAAACTAGCAGAAGGGGGAAAAGAAATGTAACAACTTTGTAACCTTGAGTCTTGAACAAACAAGACTAACACATTGTCTTCGCAATCTGCTTCTGCACATGCTTGCTTGCTTGCTTGCTAAATTTGTTTCCCAGGACTCTGCATCAGAAAGCCACTCCCCTTTTATTGCAAAAGTTCTTGCTTCTATAAAATCCCTTGCTCCCCCCTCCCCTTGTTCTGTGATTGGTCATTTCAAACCTCATCGGAGACAAAGAACTCTAAAACGGATAGATTCCCGCCAAAAGTAATATGTATGTGTAAAGATACTACCAGTTACTATAAGGTGCTATAACCTGTAATTGGCTGACTAATAAATGATGTGCTCACAAAACCCTTAAAAATCCCATGATCCAGCCCGGCGCACTTCCTGGGTACTTTCATCATCCTGGAGGAGCCGTTTGGCTGAACTAAAATAATCTGTAATAAAGATCTCTAAAACTCTCTGACTGTTGCCTGAGTGAGTTCGATCTCGGTGGGTTACAACAAAATGTATATTGATTTCAGCCCCCAAAGTTTCACAACACTTTTTTTCTCCATTCAAAATATCTTACTTTGAAAAATACTTCATAAAACAAAGGTTATTATTCTTAAATATTTGGCCAAACTTAGATTTTGCAAAATTGCATCTCTTCTCAACCTAATTCTGTTCCCATTCTAGGAATATCCGATCATTCTCAAAAGTCTAGGCTTTTGAGATATTATTACATACTATTATACTGTTTCTAATATCTTGGGAATTATGTAAATATTTTTTTTCATTTTTCCCTCTCATTTTGTTGGGAAAAGTGTATTTTCCTGTCTTCAATGTGTATTTTCAGTAACAAAAATTTGCTGAGAACTTTAAAAAATAAATATTTTTGGTGCTTCATTTTTTGAATGTTTTGAAAGCTATTAAGCAATTTTGAATAAAAAACAACAAATTTAGACAACAGTTACAAAAATATCAAAATCATTTTGAACACTTAGTTTGAATTGCATAGTTCTTTAAGTTTCAACACTTTAAAAATCTGATTAGTGATGGGTATTTTAGTTCAAAATAAGAATTTCTACAAATGATTGGTAGTTTAATTCCTTTGAATATATATCTAACATGCATGTATATAAAGACATATATCTTAATTTTTATGAATTCTGTCAGCTGCTTATCTTGGGTTAGCAGAGCATCTCAGCCTGTTCAGATGCAATTATGAATAATGTATGTACCACAACCATGTATAAATATATTTCTGCTTCATAGTTTTCTAAATTTAGTAAGAACATTGTGCTATGCAACAATGCCATGCTCCATCCAAATTTATAGTCACATTAACAGCACAAAAACAAATAGTTTTTCCCTCAACATCGAACTTTCAACTTAGTTTATAAAACATTCATAGGAATATCTGATGTTTCACCTTCAACAGAATGAGCTTCCACATCTAAACACTGACTTCATGAATTGAATTTTTAAAAAGGTCTGTTAATGGAATTCATGTAACTGATTTTCTATTTGAATCACATAATATAAAATTGCCATTCCATCTTATGAAGCTGAAAAATTCACAATTTTCGCTTTACTATATGTAGGTGCTGAACTTGGAGAAAGTCTAGAAATGGGTCACATTAGTTAGAAAAATAGTTCTTTTGTTCAAAAGAAAAAGTTATGTTTCACAGAATAATATATAAATAAAGTTCTATAGACGCGTGTGTACCACATTTTTGTCTTCAGGCAAACATTTGCCTAAATAATTACTAACTCTTGAATAGAATAAGTACTGCAGTTTATTTAGCAGATTTGGGTCATTTAGTTTACATGTGATTTTAGACATCAACGGAAACCTAATCGCCAGTGATCAATGTCAACAAACATTGTGTGCAATGCAATAAACATGTCACATGTCTACTTTCATCATTTTGGAAAAAGAAAATTTAGTTCTTGATTTTTTATTAAGCATAAACTGCATTAGTAGATTATGTTCATTGCTTCTAAAGACGTTGCTGAAAAACTAATAACTGTCATCAAAGAACTGACTTGATAAATAATTATAGAATCAATCCATAAAACAACTGGCAAAGCTATTGTAGTAGAAGAGCTCATGCTATTTCTTGTATGCTATAAGGCAGAAGTGTTTGGCCTCTCTTTTCACAGATAGTTCCCATATATCTAATTTATAATTTCTCAAGGATTATAGGTCTGCTGGGTCACAGCATACCTAGCTAGTACACTAAATGCCCTACTGGGGGATATTTCAGTACTGAATATTCCCCTTACTAACACCCAAGATTCCCAAGGGTTCCTGGTCCCAAGTTCTGGGGTCCCAGCGCACTTCATTTCATCATTGTGCTCAGCGCATGCAAAGTCTACCAACTCAGTTCTGTGTTTGAGGGAGGAGGAAGATTTCTATCCCTTACTTCTCCACCATCTTAACTCCCTAATCTCAATTATTTTATTTACAGTTAATGCATTTTCTTGACTTGCTTAAAAACTACACACACACATTGCACGGAGATGGTGAAAATAAAACTTTATTTAATCTTGTGAAATATTAAAGTGATCAAATGACTAAAGCAGGAAGCTTTAATAGCATTTAGACTAAGAAACAGTGGAGAATTGCCAGGACAAAGAAGTTTGGGCTTGCTCCGTAGGGAGGCTGCTGGTGTGATTTGTCATGCATTTGTGCCTGGAGACGCACATACACTGTCATCGGGCCTTAGCTGGCTTGTGCTCCGTATCTGGACTGTGATCCAGA
This sequence comes from Helogale parvula, assembly GCA_004023845.1. NCBI lineage: Eukaryota > Metazoa > Chordata > Mammalia > Carnivora > Herpestidae > Helogale > Helogale parvula. The sequence goes on from PJEM01005451.1 coordinate 124,438, forward strand.
ACTGGCCCTTCTGTTCCTGACGTCAAAACAAATTAATTTATCTCACCTCCTTGAGCCAGACCAGGCTGGGCCCCGGGAATGGATCGGGAGGGAAGAGAAATATGCAGAGGCCCAGACTCCCAAGATTGTGAGATCCGATAAGAGAAACAGAGAAAACCCGGCTTGCTCGGGAATGCACTTGAGCAAACTTAGTTAAGAACCATAGGTCACACACGGGTATTACAGACATTGCTCCCGCGGGAACAGCTAGCTGGAAGTCTCACCTGAGGGCAGGAAGCTCAGCCTAGGACCCTCCATCCGGGAGTCCAACCAGGCTGTTCACCGGGCGAATTCCCTAGCCAGAAGGTTGGCTACTGTGAGTCCCTGATTGGATGTAATAACCTTTCTTAATTCTTCTCTGTACTCCTTATAGTCCCTTTTCTTTGTAATGAATAAAGCTTTCCTCCACCAACCTGAAGCACAGCTATCGTGAATTACTATTTCTCAGAACAGGGCTTCCAGTAATAAATTAGTGAGGAATATTTGTTCTCGGCCCTAAATTTCCTATTCCTGTCAATATGCCTTCTACCCTCCTCGTATAGGGAGCGTATTTTCATGGGAAATTGATTTTCTTCTTTCAGGGGGACAGAGGGAAGTCAGAGTGTCGTTCTGGCACTGGCTGTTTTTCAAGTAACCTTAATTCAAAATAATCAATATGCCAAAGTGGTATATTTTGTGGAGGCATTTTCTGCTACTCCTCAACTACTACAGTATATTAAAGACATTATCATACACGACTTAATTTCATTGCACCAAATGAGATAATCTAAGTGTTCTATTATCTTCATTGGTCTCATTCCTTAAATAATTAAAGAATAGTTACTATCAGTAACAATAATTTCCATAATTACATCATAAAAAGGTTTGTCTTATTCACTCATATGAAATGATGATAATATATTCAGAATAACACATAATTACACAGAATTGATAATAATAATTTGTTCAATGAACAAAATGAATGTTATAATTTTACTTCATGAATTTGGAAAAGAACACATTTTGCTACACTCTCAGTTTAGTGTTAAAGTGAATGTCACCTTTCATATTTTTTGCTCAAGACTTTTTCAAAATTTTCATAATTTTGATTTTAAAAATATTATTCACATCTTACTTAATATTGAAATGCCATTTGTAAACTGGAAGAAAATGTTTGATGCAATTTACTATTAGACATATTTGTCATTGTCATTGTTTAGTCTCCTTGAAGATTGTCCAAAAAATGATTTTATTTGAACAAAAATAAAAAATAACTTGTTAAATATAGATAAAAAATACTAATATGAGACAGTTCATCTTTGCTGTATAAAAGTATTGATTGTCAATTTAAATAGTATTGACTACTGCAAAAAAACATGGCAAAGTGCCTTTATTTGGCAATGATATCAAAACTATGTTTACTCAAATATAATTAACAATTGTCAAGGAATAATATATTAGTCAACCCAGATAATGGTTTATACTTTAAGTTCCATTTTATGCACGCTTAATTGTGTTTGTTTTAAACACGTTATTAAAAAATGCTAGAGACAATGTACATAAAATGGTTGAAAATCAGTATATCCTGTGATATTTTAAAAATGGTGAGTGCATTAGAGATAAGCATGGGTACAGCCTTAAGAAGGTGGAAACTTTTATCTTACTTACTGAAATAAATTTTAAAGCCTTTTCAATTTTTCACAGGAATGTCTCAAGCATAGCAGTGAAGAGTGTGGGCTCCGGAGTGAATCTGCAATCAAATTAAGCTGTACTATTTATTAACTACATGCCATGGACAAATTATTTACACACTCTCTGCCTCAGATTCTAATTTATAAAATTTGTATAATAACAGTCCTTATTACACAGAATTGCAGTGGTGACTGAATGAGATGATACATGTAAAGCATTTACAATGACTAGGATTGAATAAAATGTTAGTTCTTTTAGTAGTAGTTTACTTAGAATGGTCATTTCTATAAAACAGGCACAACTTTGTCTATTTACAATACATTTAGGCAAGTAAAAACAATTATTACAGTCATGACCAGAGAACATTCGTATTTGTTCTGTCAATACAAACAGCATCATATTTAGGTTATATTTATTTGTTTTGACTCATAGACATATATAGAAGGGGGAATATGTGTAACTTCTAACTATGAAGCAAATAGGCAAATATTAAATTCAATATTACTTACAGAATGTATTAATTCACAGGATTTCAATAAATGTTAAATTGGCTTTCTACAGTTACGTCAATGAAAAGTATCTGTGTTTCATATATGTGTGTATATATTATGTATCTTCAATAAGATTCAAATGCAAAATCCATTATAACATTTTACTTATAACACTTTGCTTTGAAATATTTTAAAATTATTTCTCTTGCTAATCTTTTAAAAATATATTATCCATGGCACACTTTAGTTCTCCCAAACTTACAAAGAAGTTGAAGAAAATTAGTTTAAAAAGTATAAGAAAACACAAGTCAGGAAAAATCATTCGGAGACAATTTAATTATCCATCCGTTAGTTTTAACATAACAAGAGTTTCACTGAGACTAATTGGAGCACCAAAAATGGTGTTTTTTCTGCATTGTTGTGAATCTTTATCATCCTGTGACTACAAAAGGAAACAGGGCATATATGGGATGGGGGTGATGTAAATTTCAGTTGATTGTATTTATCTGGCACTGTGAATTTAATACAGTGCACAGATCTGGATTACTCAAAGAGTACAATTTACTGTATGCTCCTTGTAAAACTACAGCTTGCTAATAAAACACCATGAATTTCATAACCTCTAGTGCTTTGGGGCAAGATAAAATGTGAGCTGAATATTTTCAGCATTTCTACTCTATTCTCTATTCTTTTCTTTTTTTTTATAATTTTTTTAATGTTTTTTATTTATTTTTGAGAGACAGAGAGAGACAGCATGAGCAGGGCAGGGTCAGTGAGAGAGGGAGACACAGAATCTGAAACAGGCTCCAGGCTCTGAGCTGTCAGCACAGAGCCCGATGCGGGGCTCAAACCCACGAACTGCGAGATCATGACCTGAGCTGAAGCCAGATGCTTAACTGACTGAGCCACCCAGGCGCCCCAATATTCTCTATTCTTTAGGTGTTCTTTTTTCACTGGTCATTTTCTTTCCCCTTCTTAGAGATTGAACACTAGAAAACTATAAACTGACTTTAGCAACCAAGTCAATAAGGCTCTTTGATCATTATTCTCTGGAGTGTTTCTGTGCAACAGATTTAGCCAAATAATTGTGTACTGAATCAAAATCTAAAAATAAGGGTGGTAGTGAATATAAAAATGGATATAATGGAACCATATGTTTCTAGAATCTGTTTATGAAGCAGAAATGTAAATGTACAGCTATAGCCCAAAGATAACCCATAGAAAATGGCATATCTCATTCAACAAGTATAAATAAATCACAGTATTAGTTGATCTTTTATCTTTCTGTAATCTCATCTGAACACTATTTTAGGATTTCAACTCTCCTTAAATAATATTTATGCACATGTATACATTTTTGATATGCAAACATAATTGCTGCCATTTCAGTAACCAAAGAGAACTATGTCTTTTCCTTTTATTTTAGCTCAAAACCATCCAGATAGGGGGACCTGGGTGGCTCAGTCGGTTCAGCGTCCAGGTCATGATCTCACAGTTAGGGAGTTTGAGCCTTGTGTAGGACTCTGTGCTGACAGCTCAGAGCCGGGAGCCTTTTTCAGATCCTGTGTCTCCCTCTCCCTCTGCCTCTCTCTCCACTCATGCTCTGTCTCTTTCTCTCCCAAAAATAAGTAACATTAAAAAAAAAATCTATCCATATAGTAGAGATGGTTAACTGCAAATCACAAGATACCTATTTCTCTTTCTATTACCTTAAAACATTATTTAAAGAGGAGAAAGAACAGTTATTACAGTGAAGTCACCATTTTTTGAACAGAAATCTTTTGTAGTGAAACCTAAGAAACACTACTTTAATTTGAATTACCGTAATATACAAACTAATAAATAATCATTTAGACAGAAATATAAAATTACATATCTCAACTAAAAGCTAAATAAAAAATTAAAGAATCTACCATATTTCTTTTTTTCCTGTTCTGCCTATACAATCATATTCAAATACACATAATACTGTGGGCTTCAAATTAGACACCTTAAGAGCCATGGGCCTGTTTCAAAGCTGAGGACATTGTTCAAGTCATTGGTCTACTGTCTGAAGTTCAAGTATTTCTTCATATGTACACTTGCTAAGTGGTGGACGTTTTCCTTATCAGAGACTATCCTGGCTATAATCTACCCCTAATGACACCTTTTTAAACTAAAAGTTTAGAATTGTATCGAGATAATATATAAATATAAATAAATAATTTATACATAAACACACATACTCAAGATAAATTCTCCAGAAAAAATCTGTGTGGTGAAAAACAACTTCTGATTCCATTTCATGATGTAACTGAACATAATTTGTTATTTTTCCCTAAAGGAGGACGTCTCCATATAATAAGATAATGAATAAACAAAAATAATTAACAATTAGATCAAATTATGTTTATTTTCTATAAGCTTAGATAATTGTATTCTTCTGTCATCTGCTATAAAATTGTTGAAGACAGAAAATATAATTAATGAATCTAAACATATTAATTTTGAAAAGTTCTCCAGTGGAAAATGAACTTTTTCTTAGAAACTTATCACTTTTGGAATAATACTAAATTATCAGATTTTAAAGACATATTCACTATCCATCTTCAAAATTTTTTTCCACCATGCCAAAATCATCCACCCCCAATTTTAAGAATTTATGGCTGTTTAATCTATAATTTCTTTAATGATAACTATCAGGAAGGAAGTTAGTTCCAAAAATTAGTTGCTATTGACTGGAAGCATAACCCCATGCAGTTTGGTTAATACACAGAAATTTTATATAATTTATAGCTAAGATAATTTATAGCTAAGATAAAAATTGTTCCAAGAGGTACCATAAAGTACATTTGTAAACATTAAGTTGAAAGTGGAAACAGTCTTCAAGACTACTACTCGTAGTGTTAAATTTAATGAAACTGTACAGTCCCTTATTATAAAAATATTTAAATACTTTCCCAAGATTACCATGAATGAAACATATGATTATTATTACTCAAAACCATTCGATGTGTTTAGGTTTGTGGAAACTGAATAAAATAAAAAGTTACCTTAGGAAAAATAAAGCCATTTATTCACTTAAATAATTTGAGTAGTTCAATGTTTTAATAAATGTTTTATGAGATTTTGATTTATTGCTTTAACTTACACTCCACTTTTACTCACAACTACAAAAAATGATCCATCTCTAGGAATGTGTAGTAAAATTTTGAAAGAGATGTATAATACTCCTCTTATCTTATAATTTATTCCATATTACTTTACAATCTTTTGAAGTGTATTGAGAATTATTTTATGGCCT